>JACTOM010000011.1:1747144-1767607 GCA_015832385.1 Elymnias hypermnestra | reverse complement strand
CCCGGATGTAAGGCATCCGTCGTGCGTAACACAAAAAAAAAAAAAAAAAAAAAAGGGTTCGAATTGTTTCCGAGATATGCATGAAAATAACAATAATTTTTTTATATAGCAATTAGGCATATATAGTAAAGTGAAACTTCTTTAGGTGCATGAGGGTAAATTTTTTACAGATGAAATACGTGACAGAGCGTCACGAAGATGTGCAGCGTTATTTATGCTAATTCGTTTGAAGGTTAAGTAGTTTTAATATTTACAAATAATATGTAGCATTTTAATTTGCCACTCGTCATTTAATATTTTAGTATACTGTTTTTCACAAAATATAAATATTTCATAAATTAATAATATCCAATATTGACAAAAACACGTGCCATTTTTATTTACATTTCGTCATTTGAGATTTCAATAAATTATGTGTATTATTTTCAGCACTTAATATTTTAATGACAATTAAATTTCTAATATATCTTCCTTTTTCCCTCCCCTCTATGTCTCGGAAATCTAAAGTATTATATTTGCGTAAATATAAAGAGGACTTAAAAATTAGATTGCCACATAAATTTCACTATTTTTTTTTCTTGTTATATAGACAAAACTTAGTAGTCAGTCGGTCTATCCTTCGAATACCCTTTATATTACTGAGGAGGCTTGACCCAGCAGTGGAACTTTAATAACAATTTCTGCTTACATTTAACTTAAACAATAAGGAAGCATGAAACCGTGTTTTTCTCTCCTCGTAACATTGGATTTTATGTTGTTCTTTAATATCATCATCAGTCATCGAAAATTATTTGTGGATAAAGTAATATATTTTTAAACTAAAGTGCTGCAAAAGCCTACTTGAATGAATATTATTTTATGTAGAACTAATTTGATGATAACGCTTACAGAAATCGAGTAAATGTTATTTTAGAGAAAGAAATATAACATTAACTCCTCGCCATTTCAAAGATGTAACTTTTAATAGGCCTGGGATACCAATACATCGTCGACTAAGCCGGCTTAGCCGCATAAGGTGATATCGGCCCCGAAATAAAATTACTTCACAATATCGAATCGAGGAGATTAAGTAACTGTATTTCTATAGATAATACTCATTAAACGTATGTAATAAGGCTTTCGGCGTTATCGTTTTCGGAGGCTTTTATATGGTATTATTACCTTCATATAATCTAATCCATGTAATTAAAGATAAAGCTGTATCTTTAATTGCGTTATAAGCCCTACAAGATATCAAGTTTTATAAAATCCTTTTGCCGCCTTTATATTAATTTTATTTGAAAGGGAGATGTTTTTATTATTCAAGTATAATATCGATAAAATTTTATGTTTAACTGATGACTAATCTAATTTTGGTTACACTTTCATATGATATATATGCGAAAATGTAATTTCGCTGGACTGTAATTAACGTCTAAGCAATACATTTAAAAATCGGTTACCTAAAAATATATATAAATACATACGAATAACACATGTATAAAGTAACTGATAATAATTATAATCCTTCATAGATTTATATAAAAAAGTTAAAAGAGCGTGCTAACAAAGTACATATGTCAAAAGTGAAACATCTTTGGCAAACTAATTTTTAAGACATTTATATTCATACAAATCTAAAATTTTACATTTCCGAGACTTAGAGGGACGGAAAATGCAAGATATGTTAGGAATTTATTGAATTTAATATGTATGTATTTATTAAAATATTAATAGTGTCGAAAAATAATACAAATAATTTATGGAATTGTAAATAAAAATACGTGTTTTGGCAATAATAAACTACCTAACCTTTAAACCAATTGGCATAAAAAACGCTGCACATCTTTGTGACGCTGATCACGCGTTTCATCCGTAAAATTTTTATCCTCATGCGCCTAAAGAGGTCTCGCTTCAAAAAGAAAGTCGCCGCCGATTCCACAGGCCTCCTCACTCATAAGACATAGGGCTTTTAGACCATAGAACATACCCTAGAATTGCTGCCGGGATGTGTAGGTTTTTTCCTCACGATATTTTTTTCTCTTAAAACCAGTATTTTTTAAAGAGAACCCGTGATGTCTTAATGTAACTGGGCACATAAAACTATTTCCTTTTATTGCCTTAAGAGTGACTGAAAACTGATATTCTAACTGTGCATAAATCATTGAGTTTCTTTAACATGACAAATTACCATTTCTGTCTGGTCTAATCTGTACTAGTCCAACCTATATGGCTATATTAATTAGCACTAAATAGGGACTTAATAAATTCATAAGAGATTTTAGAAAGATAGGATATTTTATTCAAAACAGAAAAGATAGATATAGTACTGATGAGTTGACTGTAATTGTGGCGGTCTCTATGTCTACTATGAGACTACAAGCCCATGGAAAAAGTTAACCTGTGAAATAAACCAACGTGAATAACGCTTTGAAAGCTGTTACTATATCATAAAATAATTCTGAGCGCTATGGCGTCATTTTTGAGCGATAAAGGTGAGTACCTAAGTCATTTTTTTTACTTTAGTGAATCGCCAACGATGGTCGAGCTGAAGGTCTAGAAGAAGGCGAAGAACTGCGACGCTGAGTACCAACTTCCGTCTCGCCACCTCGAGCACGTTGCACATTCCATACACCCATACACATTGACACAAACATTGACACACATTGAAGGTAAATGCCCGGCTGTTGCCGCTTGTTCGACCCTTCCCAGTGGAAATTCCCCCATAATATTCTTCTCTCACCGTCGACCAGTGGTCGAGGCTATCCCATCATCAGCTAATAGGCCCCTGATGATAAGTGGTGGCTTCCTTGACCGGGCCACAGGCGGCTAGAACAGTCATTTTTCTTTCATCCTAATATTTTTATTTGTTACCATTTATAATGAACGGCTATAAGGTACAACGGTAATATTTAATAACATTATATAAAAAAAAAGTTGCCGTACATAAATTTAAGATCTTACAGCAGTAATAACCTTGTACTAGGGGTAAGATCAGAAATTTATGTAGGGCAACTTCTTTTTTCGATAAAGTGTTATTAAATATTACCGTTTCTTAGAGACGTTCATTAGAAATGGTAACAAATAAAAACAGGATAAAAAAAAATTACTGGCGTGTTCACCTGTACCGCTCAGAAATTACGACATAGCGCTCAGTTATTTTGTGATATAGTAAAGTAAGATAAGTAGCAGCCTATTAACGTCCCACTTCTGGGCACAGTTCTCCTCACTCCCACGATCGGAAAGAGATGAGGCGCAGGACCGACGGCTTAACATGTTCTCCGAGGCACGGGGGTGGATCACACATCCAACTTCCTAACTTCGGGCAAATATTGAGAAAACCTCAATAGAAAACTCAATTCACAGGTTAATTTATGTCATGGGCTTAGAGTCTATATATTTGAATGAGCAGTACATAGCCAAGCGTTGCGACTCACTCTCATTCATTGCCCACAAAATAAATTACACAATGCGCTTAAAGAAATTTTAATACTAAAAACATTGTGCTCTGTATACATTTCACAACATAATAGCAAACTTTAAAAAAATAAATAAAGTCACGTTATAAGTGTTCAGGCAACCTCCTCGACAGTTTATCAGGAAGGAGTACTCCTCCTCCTCTAAAATAAACTGCGCATAATCTCTTCTCCATTGCCGTTAGTTGACAATGTTAATATCCAGTAGATGTTATTTGCGAGGTCTGTAATTCACCATAATAGGTAATAAGGAAGTAAAACACAACACCATTTTCGGAATCCACATTTCAGCGGACGATAACAATAGTATCTCCTTGAAACTGGTTTGCATTGGAGCACAATATCAAAATTGACGCAGAAGTGTGATCCAAGATGCATCTCATATTATAAAAAAAAATATGAAGTTTTCGACATCGGGTTGCCAATTTTTGACAAAGTAAAGAGCAAAAGACTACGCGACCGAGGGAATTGTAAAAGTGAACAGAGACCTTTCTGTAATAACCGCTATGAAAATAACCGGGTACCGAACAGAATAGGCTGTAGTTAAAATTAAAATAAAAACGAAAAAATTGTCAAATTCTTACCTTCTGTACTAATCTTTTGACACGATAACACCCTCAAGGATTTACAAACTTAAAAAGAGTTTTCAGATTAATAAATGCTTGGTATAGCGCAATAAACTTAGTATATAAATAAAAATTCTATCTCTACGAAGATATACATGCAGTAAGGTAATAAAAGTTATATTACTAAACGCTGAAGCAATAAGCCCTGTCGTAAAGATATCTTAATTAGCCTGTGTAGATGAATGATTATCATCATTTGTTTACAGTTTGTACTCGTTATTACACCCGTCTAAACTCCGAATGTTTTATTTATGCGTCGAAGCAATAAAGCATAGTTGTATATTGAATTCGGATGTCTTACTTATGTAAATGGAATGCTTATAATTTTTTTAGACAAGCAACTTAATATAGTGCACTCAAAAAGAGGGCAGGATAAATTGGGGAATAAATCAGTTTTGCGAGGTATAACGCTAGTTTATTTTCCTTTCATGTTACTAATTGTTTATGTGAATGTATTTTATAAATATACGTCGTCGTCGCTTCAACCGATGGACGTCCACTGCTGGACATAGGTCTTACGTAATGACGTCCACAAGGCCCGATCTTGCGCCGCCTGGCTCCAGCGTTTACCGGCGACCCTCTTTATATCATCGGTCCACCTTGTGGGGGGTGTGCCTACATCGTACCGGAGCACAAATCTCTTTGTGTGGCGGTACGTTTTTGCTGGTAGGAGGTAACTAGCCACGGCCGAAGCCTCCGACCAGTCCAGACTCAGACAAATTAGAAAATACAATTTCCTAAATTCGTCCTACCGAGGCCGTCAACTGTCTCAGAACCGTAGGTCATCACTGGTAACACGCACTGTTCGAAGACTTTGTTCTTCAGGCACTGAGGGATACCAGACGAAAATATCTGGCGTAGCTTCCCGAACGCTACCCAACTTTATAAATATTACTGCTCCTAATTATGGTCTAATCTGATAATACGTGGCGAGCTGTAGAAGCGTGCTTAATAATAACGATTAAGCAGAAGACCATGACAGATAACTTTATTTAAATGTTAGAAAAAAAATTACTGCCTCATTGGTCTAGTGGTTAGCATGTTCGACTACAGACATGAGGTCCTGGGTTCGAGTCCCGGGTCGGGCCAATTCAAAAATGCACTTGCACTTGTGTACTATACCTGCCAATCCGCAGTGGAGCAGCGTGGTGGGTCTATGCTCTAAAGATCCTCTCTCCTGTGAGTGAGGAGGCAGTGGGAAGTTAATGGGCTGCTACTTACTACTTACTAATAAACCACAATAATTTTGAAAATTTTTCTCTAGCTCTGTGTGCTTATTAGCCACTCCGAGCTGAGCTGATGATGGACTTCTCCAATGCCTTAGACAATCGAGTGTGATTTCGTTTTGATATTGTCCTTTGCCATCCTACAAAAATGATTGACGTTTGTGTAAAATGCTAGAATAGTAAGTATAACTTATTGCGTATTAATATTTTATTTGCTAATTAAGTATTGAAAATCACTAGCAATAAGTAAAATTTTATGCCATTAAAGAAGTAATCTAATTAAGAACCGTACCACTACACATATATAAGTATACACATAAGGTGACACTTAAGGCGGCATGCGGAAATACTTATTTCGGAAAATATCAAAAGAATACTGATATGTCTGAACAATAAACAGAACATAATAAACCTATCGAAATAATCAGAAATGCAAACAGAAACCTATCAGCCTATACTGTTTGCGGGCTCTTGAGACTTATCTCTTTAGATAAAGCGAAATAGATAAAGGAAATTGTCCGGTTGAATCGTACTGTAACAAATCTATTGCATTTATAACGGACATTGGCGCAAATTACATCGCATACAGAGAAACATTTTCTATTATTCTTCATATATAGATAATTTACGATAAATGATCATTCTATAAATATAGCCATAAGTAAAATTTTTAATATTTTGAAATGTTTGATGAATACAGTGAACGTAGTTGAACCTCTATTTCTATCAATAATTTTGTGTATCACTATATAAACAGTTTATACAAACACATTAACCCATAAAATTAGTAAGTTGTCTCCAACATTAGGCCAATCTATGTTTGTATAGCTATTATCAATCATTACTTTATATTACAGAGATAGTCCATACAAGTACTTGGTGTTAAATTTTAGTAAAAACAAAATGTAGTACAACTATCACCAATAGTTTCTGCATCGCACGCGATGACAGATTTTATGTGACCAATTTTTTCACGCCTTAGCTTATATTAAAGCATTTCTCTTAGGGATCCCTATTTGTTTTGAGAAAGTAATAACCTATGTAGCTCAATAAAAAAGCAGCTTTATAAAGGTAAAAAAAAATTGTAATCGGTCCAATAGTTTTTGTGTGAAAACGTAACAAACATACGTAAATACTTTCATAGGAAAACGCAAATGTTTCCTCTTTATAATATTAAGTTTAGACAATGTCGTTTGCTATTTTTTTGACAGATAGATATCAATTTTAATATCGTATTCTGATGAGTGTGTCTGGTATGTTGATCATGGGAAGGTGTTTTTAAAAATTCTATAATAATACCTATCCAAATAAATACCTTATTCATTACAAGTATTTGATTTTGAACAAAATCTTAAGAGATATCAAAATTTTCAAAAAATCCGCAGCAAAATAATAATCAAGTAACAGCATTTTCACAATATAACATAAACCCCCTGTTTTTTTCTCTTGTGTGACATGAGTGAATTAGTCTACTATAAAATCAATAACAAAAATACTTATTAAAGAAAACTTTTACTGTTTAAACTGTTGTACATTTCTCATATTTCTTACTCACGGTATGCAAGTAGTAAGTCGACTTGAAAACTGTAGCTATAAAGTTCTTTGCACCCTGTTCTTAGTAACATCTTTCCCACAGTTGGGTATTTCTATCGTTATCACGCCACAAACAGGTAAAACCGACTTTCCTAAGCGTTTTTATCATCTCGGTGCATCATTACTATTGGTACTTATTAAGGTTTCTCAATTAGCTTACATCTAATAAGAACATTAAACAAATGTTGAAAACGTTAATGTACATTTTTAACTCAAGCAAATATTTTATAAAATACGATCATTTAAGTCTTAGAATTACCTTTTACCATACAATTTGATCGAACTACCATAGCATGTAATGCTCCAATATCTGGAATGTGTCGTAAATACAATCCCTTATGTAAAATGACACAAGAAATTGCCATATTTAATGATAAGCAAGAATAATTTTTGAGCAACATTTATAAAATACTAGGGAATTAGTGTAATATTTTATAAATTTCATATGCATTGATTATTTTTCTTATTCCTTTCTTCTTCCCTTCCCCTTTTGCTCCTTTAACACTATCAAACAGAGACTTCAATACTATTTGTTGTGGAGTCTTCTCAGAGCATGGCGTGAAAGAACTCTCGTAACTTTACATTTTAAATTGTTCTCTAACATCGTTGTCAGTCATATTAGCAATAATACTAAGGTACTATAAAATCTCGTCAAATAAAAAAAAGATTTTGTCTGTAGTTGCTAAGGTGATTTATTTTAGAGTGGAGAAGGTTCAGAAATCATTTGTCGGGTTGAGTATACGCATTTTTAATAAGATACCCGAATAACTTCGAAGTTTGCCTCCACATAGATTTAAGATATATGTTAAAAACGTCTTATTACAAAAACATATTTAATATTGAAGATTATTTAAGTGACAAAGATGTTTGGACTTGATTCCAATTGCACATGAAAGTTCAACACATTGTAACGTACAAAAACTATGTTTAAAGGAGTAACCGTTGAGTTTCTTGCCGGATTCTTCTCAGCGGAATCAACTTTCTGAACCGGTGGTAGATTTTTTTCAACGGACTGACTATTGACGATTCAAAAGAGCCTTTTGAGCCTACTTGAATAAAGAATATTTTGATGTTGCTTTATATTAGCTTTCTATATAATATATGTGTTGTTTGAAAAATAAATAAAAGCTTAAGTATGTCTAAAATTTATAAAGGATTTTAAGTATTAGTATATTTATATATGGATATGAACATTTTAATCTAATCAAACAAACCGAGATTACGCAGTTATAATAAATGAGAAGAAATATCTGTTTAATGTTCATAGACGACAGCGCTAAATTTATGTTATAGAAGAATATATATTATGCGTTCGATGGATCGTAAATGTTGTTTTATGTTAGTAAGATTTATGTACTTAATCCGTAACGTAATAAATCACGGCAGCCAACAAATATATTTGTTGGACGCCACTGTACAAATAAGCAAACATTGGCTCAAGAACACAAATAATCTAAAAAGAGGTTTAATTGAGACAGGTGTGAGGGAGCAAACGGTAAACAAACTTTCAAATACATTTTGTTTATGTTAGAACCTACGCAGTCTAGATTTAGGATTAGCGTCATTTTAATACATTAATACAGTTACGTTTAGATTGAGTTTGGAAAGTTTATTTAAGGATTAGAAATTACTAAATATATTTTACTTAATACATATTGACTGACTGTCTTGGATTTCCGCAAAGTAATACTTGAATTTATAAACCAGCTAGGCTTTAAATCAGTTCCGATTCCTAGCAATTTTTTAGCAATCTGCTAGCTATGATGGTAGAAAAGAGTGAGCTTTAGATCTTGTTTGTGTAAGCATTAGAGTAATTGTTTTTTTTTCAATAACTGTAAGTCTGACTTTATTTTATGTCCAATAATTGATATTTCATCAAGTTATTTTTTTCATATTCTTTACATTGAAACTGTTTCTAAGATATGATAAGAACCTAAATTAAGTATTGTAATAACTTACGTGTAGTCCATTATGATAGTACAAGTAGAACCCGCGACTTCGTCTACGTTAAATGTTGTTTTTCATAGGTTTCATTGGGTAGCATTTTCATTAATTTAGGCCATATATGTATAAATACTTCAATGAGTTATTTGCTGTGTATTACTGCGAAGAGCTTATAGTCCTTTTTCAGGCTCTAGATTATCGCTGTACCAAATTTCAATCAATTTCGTAAAATCCGTTTTCAGCTAACCTCTACTCGGCAAAAGGAATATTCCTACCAAATGTCAAATCTCCACGCCTTATGTGATGACTCAACAGTTAACACCCAAACAACCCCCCTTGCGGGGGAAATTTCGTAAGATCCGTTCTTAGCTGGCCTCTACTCGTCAAAAGGAATATACCTACCAATTTTCGAGTCTCTACGCCTTATGGTTCCAGAGATATCGTGATGAGTCAATACATACCTGGATATCTCTTTTATGTAGATGTGGAAAATTGTAATTATAAAATCTTACTAGGGTTATATTTCATAATGTAGTAGCCAACCCAACTAAGTAATAAATAAAATACGTTATGACTTATTATTCATCCCGCTACTCAGTTGTTTTGATACATATCATACTAGCTGAACCAGCAACTTCGTCTGTTTGGAATTTTTTTGATAGCATTTTCATTAATTTAAGCAAATCGTTTTACAAATAAGAAACATACATCTTAAGTACTTCAATGAGCTATTTGCTGTATATTAGAAAGAAAGAGCTTATAGTCCATACTATACAATAAAAGATATAGTTTGAAAATGTTAAGTTTGATTTTTTTTTATTACCACTCCCGCAGCCATCCTTGCGGGAATTTCATAAAATCCGTTCTTAGCTGACCTTTACTCAGCAAAAGGAATATTCCTACCACATTTTAAGTCTCTGTGCCTTATGGTTCCAGAGATATCACGATGAGTCAATATCTCTTATATACCTGGATATCTCTTATATTTTCGTAACTTGTTATGTTATCAGTAAAGTACCAAATGACGGAACTTTTTTAAATTACGACCTGAGACGAAATTACATACCTGCCTCATTGGTCTAGCGGTTAGCATGTTCGACTACAGCCATGAGGTCCTGGGTTCGAGTCCCGGGTCGGGCCAATTCGAAATAGATATTGAGTTTTCTATTAAGATTCTCTCAATATTTGCCCGAAGTTGGGAAGTTGGCGGTGTGATCCACCCCCGTGCCTCGGAGAGCACGTTAAGCCGTCGGTCCTGCGCCTGATCTCTCTCCGGTCGTGTCGGATTCCCGTCACACCGGACTATGAGAGTGAAGGAATAGAGAGTACACTTGTGTACTATGCCTGCCAATCCGCAGTGGAGCAGCGTGGTGGGTCTATGCTCTAAAAACCCTCTCTCGTATGAGTGAGGAGGCGTGTGCCCAGCAGTGGGACGTTAATGGGCTGCTACTTACTTACTTTTTTTTAACGAAATTATACGCGTAAAAAGTGAGCATAACCGCTAATCTGTACACAATAAAGTTTTTAGAATTTTTTCCGATAATTATCCTTCAAATCTGTCGTTTGAATAATATTGTGTTTACTTATCTATGCTGTAAAGCAAGCCTTTAGACTAAAGTCGAATAAGTCAATCTGTTTAGCAATAAATTAAATCTTCGGAACTCTTGTTGATAAATATATGTATGTGTGTGTGTGTGTGTGTGTGTGTATGTATGTGTCGGAGTGCTGTCTGTCTATCGGCGTGAGGCAGAGTCAATAGTGACAGTCCGCCAGAGCGGTCGACTATTGAAACTGTCGCGTTCCTAGCTATTATTGTTAATTAATAAAGTGTTTGATTACACCAACATTACCCACCGACGCCCACAGTATGGAAATTGAATTATGGATGCCATTCATGACGATGTCATGTTTTGTGACAAGTTCTTCTGTTCTGATAAACAATGATGGATTTGCAAATACATATTTGTTTACCAGCGTTGAAATTGGATACAAAGGACACACATAGTCATATATCTATTACATTATATGTTATTAACGCTTTACATTGAATTTAAAGTTTTAATTTGAGACTAAAATGTATTGTACGTACATATAAAAGCTTTCTTCTTTACGAATATATACTTGTTATGCTTTAAAAATTTCCTGGCCATTTCATCTTCGTATTCTTAAGATAAACTTTAATTTATCAGTTTCAAGTTAATGCCACTTGAAACCTTTACAATGTAAAATGGAATAATTAAGTTTCGATTAAGTTGAGAATTAAACTAATAGATGCTCAAGATAAGCGAAGTTTAAACTGTATTACGTAACAGAGTTCGCTTCAACACAAACAACCGTTCCATTAACGCTAATTGTGTTAGTAAAGGCTGTTTTCTCGCAACACTTTCTACTCGAAGGCACTGCATCTTTATACACTATATCGTTGCCTTTGTAAGAATAATGACACAATTCAATAAAAACATTTTACAGGCATAGTGGCATATTGTGGTGCTGCAGCATCAATTTTTCCAATTTGACTGTTTGTTTTAAACATATCAAAGTATAGATTATTCTAGCTTCTTTAAAAGAACAGTGACACAATTCAATGAAATTTATTTTGCAAGAGAATATTTTGGTAATTAAATAATATGATTAGATCAATGAATAACATAACGACGATTTGTGGCGCAATAACGTCGTTAACTAGGGTCTTGATACAAGAAAATATAGATTATTGCCATTTAAGACATTTATTACCATAAAGAATATCATAGTCACTTACATAAAAACTTAAGGCTAATACATAATGAAAATTATTGCACTTTCGACTATACATTTCTGTAAACAATCTTATTACTACTTAAAAAAGAAAATAATAATTTAATACAGTAAAACAAAAGAAACAAACAAAAGGTCATTAGTGTAAAATATTGATGTGACAGATAATAATTAGTTAGGTTTTCAGTTAAAGCTATTTATTTAAAAGGTTTTTTTTTAAATTATTATACTTTTGGTTTCCTAAATAGGACTGGGAAATTTATTGTATATTTGAGCACTTTCAAACGTATAATATATTAGTTGCTAAAATTGGTTCGCGTTTGCCGGAGAATTATATTGTTTGCACTTCTTAAACGTTTTAAAGACTTGTATTTCTAGTCTTGAGGTGTTTACTTGTATGTTGTTCCTTATTCATTATTTTTCGAATGATAATGCATGTATAGTATTTGTAGCGATTACTCATGTTCATTAGTTTGGTTTCTTTATATATCTTTTTTGTCAAAGTAAGGATTACATATAATAATGATAGATTATTCTGGATAATGCCGTTTCTTTAAAAAACATTTAATTGTATGCTTTCTGTTTTTCTTATAAAACCTACCTCAGTAGTTCTAGAGAACGCACAGTAAAGTTTCGCAAAGCTCCACCAACATAAGTTCCAACATTAAAATTAAAATATATTAATGCTCTATTATTGAGACCCTAAATGGTCACACAGCGTAACATTTTTCAACGATCAAAATATAGTCTTATTTTTAATATATATAAGCGTCAGCATATAAGCGTCAGTTCATTAATTTGTATTATACATATTATTTAGTGTAAGCTTATTTGTATGGTTTTATTGATAAATATCTCAATCTTAATTATATTCGTTTAATTACAAAGTTTAATAGGCTTATTATAGAAAACTGAGATGGAATCTGTTTTATATAATTAGCTTATATAGCGTTGAAAATGTCTATATCTAGATTGGCAAACTCGTTATACAGACACAATCTGATATGATATTAATTGTTAAAACTAAAACATGAAGATGTAATTATGTGATATTTAGATTTATAGTCTCCGACCCGTGTTGAAGGGCAATTCGAAATTTGTATAAATAAAATAAAATATATTAATCTGAATATAATATAATAAAGCATAACTTATAGACACACTTTATGAAAAATATGGATTTCCCAAATTGACATGGAGTCGGGAACTATGCAGGTGACACTTCGGGAACAGTTAGTAGTAGAAAAATAATAAATAGTATCGTTCTTATAGAACAATGATGTACAGGGAGGAAGTGTTAGCGGGTAAACAACGCTGGCTAACACAATTAACGATAATGTAGACGTTGTTTGTGTTGAAACGATCGCATTACCTCTATATTCCTTTCAACTACGTTAAGTATAAGTTTAATTGTTCTTATTTTATAAAACATTATGATTAGTGCTCGTTTTATACGTTAGTATAACACGTGTCAAATTATAACAGTTAAAGTATTAAGCAATATATGAAATTTATGCGACAATATAAGTCGAAATCTGCATTATTTTATAGGAATATTGTTTGTTCCCCAAATATTAATAAAATGAAATATATAATGACTGTCGTCTATTAACTCACACTCGTAAATAAAATACTTTTTTCATTAATCCACTCAAATACTTTTTTCTGAACCTTACTCGTGGATGACACTTAGTTTTCTTACATTTTTTATTTGTATGTTTATATTGCGTGGCAATTATTTAAATGGTAAGTGAAAATGAAGATAATGAAGACCTGTAATAGTTAATTTAGCTCTTTACTAGTCAAAAGATTGTAAAACAATTTGATTTTTAATAATTTTCAAACTCTTCATAAATCAGCCACAATACGAAAGCAAATACAATTGCAATTTCGTATAATTAAAATGTATGTACGGAAAATATTCCTCAACAACGCCAGAGCTTTAAAAGACAAGTTTTTACGTCGGGAATATGCAAATAACACAACTTTTCATACAAAAAACAACTAGCAACTGTAGCGCTGTTCTTGTAGCGTGTTTCAGTCTTGCAACATTTATTTTACTTTACTTTACAGCGCACCTGAGAATTTATAGCGTGAATTGATGTATAACTAACTATTGTATACATGTCGCTGGTTAATAATCACACAATGCAAATGTTTTAAATAAAATTAGTTAAAGACAAATTTACATCTTCTTATATATAAAACAATCTTGGAGTTATAATACACAACAACTTTTACATTAAAATTTATTTTTAGAAATTCCAAGGAATTTAAACTATCTTCGAGCAAATTAGCTTTATATAACTCCATTATAAGAAGCAGGCTAGAATACTGCTCAGTCATTTGGAATCCTCACTATCATATTCATAAGGATAGAATAGAAAGGTTGCAAGAAAAGTTCTTCCGACATTCAGGATATAAGGACAAAATATTAAATGTACACGTAGAATTATAATGACCTACTGAAATCTATGTCATTATAATATCGTACAGAGTTAATTGATCCTTGTTTTTTGCATAAAATTGTTAATGGGAATATTAACAACCCTAATCTGTTAATAAGAGTAAGACTGGCTGTTCCAAAATTTAAAGTAAGAGCCCCATATAAAGTAAAAACAAACAGGCCACGACTCCCAAGAACCAAAATATGAGTAAATGCTACATTAAATAGAACATTGGTTAAATATAATGAGATATTTAAAAAAGCAAATATAGAAATCTTTGGCACATCCTCCACTTTATTTTCTTTCTTTTTCACCCCTTTTTTCTTTTTCATCATTATATGTAAGTTTGTAGATTTATTAGTATTTAAGTATTTAATTAGTATTTATTTATTTGCATGTCAAGTTAGCCTATAAGTGGGATATACAATATGTAATTTTATTAAGCATAAGTATAAATATCGCATATAACGTTGGCTTCCTAATAAATTACTAAAATAAAAAAAGAATTGGTGTTTTTTAGCCATTGGTTGATTGGACCATTTTTTAAATTTTCCAACAGCTCTCCTGTAAGATTTGCTTTTACTGATATGTGACACTATTCTTCCAAAACAGCGATTTGGTTTTTGTAAAATAATATATGTGAATATGATATTGCACTTCAAAAATGTGGGACAGCCTTATACCTGATATCGTAGCTATAAATCAGATGATTTAATTTAACAGTTTGCGTTTGTTTTTCTGATTTACTATGTATTTAGTATTGCACGTTGTAGCAAAATTTTATAGCAATTTGATGTTGCCAAGAGTTGCAAAGTTTAACCTTTATATGAAAACGATGCGTCGTGTAATTTAAGAAATTTAGCAATGAAATTAAGACGTTTCATTTGGTAATCATACTCTCGCAAGGAATACGGGGATTGCCTGACTAACCTCACAAAAACCTCACTGGGAGTCGAGTTACGCTTTAAATCCAAAGCACTGTCATCTCTTTGTTTCACTAAATTATTATACATGCCAAAATTACACTGTTCTCTTAAACCTGTGTTCAGATCGACAATAAGTAACAATAATTCTATAAATAATATACTTCCGGCACACGTACAACCAATATAATATGCGATCCAGTGTGGACTTTAAAATTAGGGTAACAGTAGGTCAGATTGAGGTCGGTCTCCTTTGTAAATGTAGCTTTAAGAATAAAAAATCACTGAAACCATAATTGGCTTTAAGAGTTAACGGCGTTTTTATATTAACTGTAAACCAAGTCAATTTGTTATTAAAATGAAGTTATCATAGGATAACTTCATTTTAATATATATACGAGTACACGACTAGGCGTTACTTATATATTTTTGTCTGTACTTCAATATTTTTGAAGTGAAATATCTTTTGATGAGGGTAAAATTTTTAGGGATGAAACGCATGACTAACGTCACGAAAATGTGAAGCATTTTTTATGCTAATTTCTTTGAAGGTTAGGTAATTTTAACATTTACACATAACTTGTGCCATATCAATATGCTACTCGTCATTTAATAATGTAATATATTATTTTTAATAAAATATAAAATTAAAGTATTTCATAAATTTTCTTTTCTAAATTTTAAGTTCAAAAAGAAAATTCAATGAGTAATTTCCAATATTGACAAAAAACACGTTGAATTTTTATTTACAATTCGTCATTTGAGATTTCAATCAATTATTTGCATTAATTTTCGACACTTAATATTTCAAGGGCAACTAAATTCATTAAATTCCTAACAAATCTTCCTTTTTCGCTTGCCTAAGTCTCGGAAATCTAAAGTTTTAGATTTGTATAAATATAAACTAGGCTTAAAATTTATTTGCCAAAGAAGTATCACTTCTGACATGTGGACTTTGTGTATGGGCGCACTTTTAACCTTTGAACCTCTTAGCTATTTAGAGGTAAGGCTACTACAACAACGCACTGATTTATTATACAACTAATAAAAGTATCACTTTTATCGAACTCGTAATAAAAAACAATTAATAACAATGTATAGATTATGATTTATTTTTCATTCTACAGGATGATGAGTCAAAATGAATGGATTAATTTAAAGTACATAATAGTTTCATTTAAAATATGCCATTTAAGTTCTTTTAATCTGTCACTACGCGACACCTTGTCAACACCTACGGACGTCAACCATACCATAATTATTCAAGCAGCGACCAAGCCCATATTCGTTGTCTGTCCATCGAAATGATTGTCATCTTGTCATCGTACGCCATAGATAGTCTATGTATCAATTTACATCTTTTCCATAACTAATAGTTTCAAGTCTATTTGAGTTTATATTAGGACCTTTAGATAACCTCAGGTTTTGTATACCATTACCATACGGGTAGAGTTGGAAAACTGTAAACACAAATTAAACTATTTTACAATATAGATCAATAGCATCATAGAGTCCATAAATTTGGCCTATTTAAACGAGAAATATTAACTCGAAATACTACAATTTCTTCACTTGTTTTAGGTAGAGAATCCGATACCGGAGAGAGATGAGGCCCAGGACCGACGGCTTGACGTGCTCTCCGAAACACGAGGGTGGAGCACACTGCCAACATCCCAACTTCAGACAAATATTGAACCCAGAACCCAGGAGTTCACGTCTGTCAGCGAACATGTTGACTACTAGAGCCAGATTCCATCTAATTTCCGTCGCATCGGACTATGAGAGTGACGGAATAGAGAGTGTGATATGCCCGCCTACCCATATTGGAGCAGCGTGGTGGGGCTATGCTCTAAAAACCCTCTCTCCTATAACTCAGGGAGTCTGCGCCTAGCAGTGGGTCGTTAATTATAACAGCTTTGTGCAAATTAACTCTGTATTAATGAAAATTTTAAATTGACAAAGCCGCACATAGAGCAATGACACTCGTGTCTACGCCGGGCTAACCTCTACACATATAAATTTCAATATGTTTCTAGCATGTCTTCAAAATTTACCCTCATACATTGGCAAGAGTCTACAAAATGTCTAAAAGTGATTTATAGTATAGCCGACCGAATACGGATAATAATAAAGTGACGGATTACTTTATTGAGAAACACCCTACTTGCTTAAGCCAGGTAGATGTTTCTTGTATATGAAAACCTATAAAGTACATAGAATTCATAAAAACTGTCTACCTGCTTTCACTTAAGAAAATCTTCTAGTATGCTTAATAAAGCCCCAAACACGGACTAATATTTGGGTTTATCAGCAGAGATATATTAGACAGATTTATTTTACTTATAGCCAAAACAAATAAATGAAATTATCTTTACCAATTTCTTTATTTACCGACTGATGAAGACTTAGGTCCTCCTAGCTACCATCTTATTAGCAAAGACGCGCCAAGAAAAAAAATTTACTTTGTCGTAATACCTTTAAGTAATAAATAAACTAGCTTCAAGTTGAAATATACTCGTATTTATAAAATTTCAATTTCTCAGTCAAGTATAATAACTTTTTAGAGTAAAAAAATCAGTGATTAATTACCGTTATATGGTATTAATTAGGCATCCAAAAAAGTTCGTGTTGATTTCATTTATTGTTTACTTATATGAACTGAATAACGAAAACAAGATAAAGTAGTGGAGCAATGTTTTGTACATTCAAAAGCTAATTAAAAAGTATCATTAAATGTGTTACATAAGTTTGTTTACCTTAAATAAAACTGTAAAACTTTATAAAGTAAACAAGTACGAATTATTGCATTTGAGACGGTCATATTTGCCATTATGTTTACAATTTTATTTAATGTAAACGAACTTATTTATCACATTTCGTGATACTTCTTCTAAATGTACAAAAAATTACCTTACTACTTTACCTTGCTTGCGATACACAGTTCATATAAGTAAACAATAAATAAAAACTGTACGTCCTTTTTGGGTTGCCTAATAAAATTAAAGTTATTATATTTTAAATGCAAAGAAAGTGTTCGTATTTTGAATAACCATATTTCTCTATTATCAGTAAAAAAGATAATGTGGTCCGTATAACGTCTTCGAAATAGTTTTAAGAAAATAAATGCAACACAAACGGAGAAAACACTAGAATAAGATATGAGAGAAGTAACAAATGTTAACATTGTAGTTACACACTTAAGTCTGCGATTAAGATTAAGGAGCTAATCAGGAACAGAATATTCTTGAATACAAGGAAAACGCTACACCCACAAAGGAAGGGGAGACAATACAAAGAAATAACATTACTTTACCGCTGTACAAAGCAGAGTCGCCACTACGGACGGAGCAATTTATCCGGTGCTCGATTAAGGACAGTTCTGCGAAACGTTTGCTGAGTATTTGTTTTGTCATTCTAACAAGTGATCATTTTTATTATGACTGGATGCGACTGAGGAAAATCATCAAACAATCTAACCCGGCCACGCTATGAACATTTAAACCCTTGGCTTTTCATGTTCCCATTGGCAATTTTGAAATCAAATACACCAAATAGCTTTGTGTCAATCAAAACCTCTGTCAAAATCCCTTTTACTGTATCGAAGGTAATACTCGATAAAATGATAGATGGTGTTTATTAAGTATTGTTATTATATTAGCTGTTAATTTGATTTTTTTAATAAATATGTTGTTATACAATTATATTTTGATTTATATTAGAGTCGTTTTAATATTTGTCATATACTACTTTTAGTTCACTACTGCCTCATTGGTCTAGTGGTTAGCATGTACGACTACAGACATGAGGTTCTGGGTTCAAGTCGGGCCAATTCTAAATCAATATTGAATTTTCTACTAAGATTTTATCAATATTTGCCCGAAGTTGGGAAAAATTTGGCAGTGTGATCCACCCCCGTGCCTCAGAGAGCACTTTAAGCCGTCGGTCCTGCGCCTGATCTCTCTCCGATTGTGTCAAATCACCGTCACATTGGCCTATGAGAGTGAAGGAATAGAGAGTGCACTTGTGTACTAAGCCTGCCAATCCGCAGTGGAGCAGCATGGTGGGTCTTTGCTCTAATAACCCTCTCTCGTATGAGTGAGAAGGCTTGTGCCCAGCAGTGGGACGTTAATGGGCTGCTACATACCTTGTATTTTTTTACTATTAGTTGGCACTCTCTCTATATATATTTTTAAAGTTTTGAAATGTCAAAAAATACTGCCTTGTTTTTTTATCGTGGGGGAAATCGTAAATAAGATAATCTCGTATGTTAGACTATAGATAATTGAATGACAAAATTTGTTGTCAAACTTTGAAAAGCTGGGAGATATTGAGTAATATAGTGGCAACACTTAAAAATACCAAAACATTGTGCAATATCAGGAAATGTTAAGCAATTCCAGGAATCTTTAACGAACGGAACAATTTTGTTAATATAGTCTTTCCAGTTGCTTTGTGATGTAGTTATTTTAAGGGGAAATATAGCTAAATCGAAGCGGAGCGGTTTTGGAGCTGCAAAACCGCTTCGCTTGCCTCGAGGAATGCGAATCCGTGGACGAACTAAACAATGGGCTAGTGGAAACTGTCCATACGGTTGGGATGAAATTCTATAAACCCCGTAGACAGAAAACCAAGAAATTCTCAGACCATACTCTTAATCTCATGGAACAGAGACATGCAATGAGCTTGCAGTCTGCTGCAGACGCGTCCGCATACCGGCAGATCAATAGACAGATCTCTAAATCGCAAAAGCGTGATGTGCGCCACTTTAATACCGAGCGTATACGAAACGCCATCGAACGCAATAGAGGTACTAAAGTGTTCGCAAAAGATCTGTCTATCGGTCAAAGCCAGTTGACGCGACTAAGGACCGGCAACGGCGAACTCATTGCCTCTAGACCTGAGATTTTGAGGGAGGTTGAGAGTTTCTATGGACAGTTATACACATCGACCTGCAAGCCTATTGATAGTTTGGCTAAAGATCCTCGTGCCAAACTTACCCGACATTATACCGAAGATATCCCGGACGTCAGCTTGTACGAGATTAGTATGGCCCTTAAACAGATGAAGAACAGCAAGGCACCTGGTGATGACGGAATCACAGCGGAACTCCTGAAGGCGGGTGGAAAACCCATTCTTAAAGTCCTTCAGCGAATGTTCAATTCCGTCATCCTGGAAGGTACGGTGCCAAAGGCGTGGCATAGGAGCGTGGTAGTTCTGTTCTTCAAGAAAGGTGACAACACCTTATTGAAGAACTATAGACCTATTGCGCTGCTAAGTCATGTCTATAAACTGTTCTCGAGGGTCATTACGAATCGTCTCGCTCGCAAGTTTGACGACTTCCAGCCCCCCGAACAAGCCGGATTCCGAAAAGGCTTTAGTACCATAGACCACATTTTTACGCTGCGGCAGATTATACAGAAGACCGAGGAGTATAATCGGCCACTTTGCTTGGCGTTCGTGGACTATGAGAAAGCCTTCGATTCGGTGGAAAC
>JACTOM010000011.1:1634023-1746779 GCA_015832385.1 Elymnias hypermnestra | reverse complement strand
GTGGACCGACGATATAAGGAGGGTCGCCGGTAGCCGCTGGAGCCAGGCGGCGCAAGATCGGGCCTTGTGGGCATCATTTCGTGAGACCTATGTCCAGCAGTGGACGTCCATCGGTTGAAGCGACGACGACGATAGCTAAATCGTATAAATTTAAATAGTGAAGTAATTATTAGTATAGTGCAAGTTGTGTATATTTAAATAGTAGAGAGAATAAAAATTACCTCAAATTGTATAACATTTCGTAATATTTTACAATGTTTTTGGTATTTTTAAGTGTTGCCATTATATTATTCAGTTACTCTCAATATTTCAGAGCTATCCGTGTTGTCAAGTATAGTCTAACACTATATCACGAATTTTGGAGATTGGCGCTGTAAGCCTAAATACAGTTTTAACTAGTTCGGCTACAGAGGATCACATAATTTGGGAAACACTGTATATTCTAAAATTAAAAATGTAAAACCATATGTAAATGATCAAAAAATGATCTACAGTGATACAGGCCTGACACTATTGGTAATACAATTTTTATCTGTAAATTGTTTATAAATGATTAAATCAATATATTTGTTGTCCTTTGCATGAGTTACTTATTTGCAATTTTACACGACAAAGTTGTAAGCTTAAGGAATAAAGTTAAAACATTATTTGCTACAAATTTAATTGAAGTATTTTATAAAATATTCAAAGGCCTTTTTCCATTCCATTAGGCAGGAAATGCCCGTCGTTAATAAACATCATCAATCATAATTAATCTCATATAATAAGGCGAACAGCAAAACGCCAGGATGAAAAGAAAACATACAATAAACTAAGCCATTTAAATTTTTACTTCCACTAGTTTTTGTGTGCGGCTTTTGCAAACATGCAAACATTTTATTTTTATTACCTTAGACTCTCTGGTTGAATCAATAATATTGACATGCTTATACAATAAGATGTAATTACTGAATAGAAAAAGAGTCTCACTTTAACGACTTCCTGTGAGAATCTTTAGCTGAACTTGCACCAATATCAAAACTAACGAAATACCTTTTCTTTTCAGGTGAAGGAAAACATCAATTTCAAATTAAAAATTAAATATTTATTTCATAAAAATTTCAAATATGACATCTCCTGGTCGAGGCCTAAAGCATAATAAGTACCTGTATTAGAAGACCTCGCTCTTCCGTGTTATATTTATTATTATTTTAGTTTACAAAAGAAAAACATTAAAATGAATATATTAATAACATTAGAATGTTAATATATTAGTGTGTGTTAATGCGTGTCTGTTTTTAACCGACTTTACAAAAAGGAGGAGGCTATCAATGCGACTGTATTTTATTAATGTTTGTTACCTCATATCTTCAGACTGGGTGGACCGATCTTGATAATTTTTTTTATATGAAAGGTGGTGCTTGTCATAGGGTTCCATTTTTTTTTAAACCAGTTCTGGTGATGGCATCCATGACAAATCCGGATAAGTGTTAAATTTACATAAGCATGTGCGCTACAAATGGACGAATAACTCAAGATAACGCCAACCTATTTCTATGATTCTTTTTTTATTAGAAAGGATATACTTCAAAGGTTGTTTTGTCATAGTTTGGTTAGGTTCTGATGATGGAATCCATGACCAAGTGATTCTCTTCAATTCTTAGGAGCAAATCAACGATACTCGGCAGAATCTTCTATAAGTTATCCAAATATTTGAGTTGCCTACCGTAACTTCGGTATGGTCAAGTGCTAGTCGTAGTTAAATATGAAGATCAATGGAACTCCTCAACGGCTTACAGTAAAGGTGCAATTTATGGCAGTATATATAACTGTCTGTAATCAAATACCAATGACCTTACGTTTGTTGCTGCATTGCAATATTTGAAAGGTGAATTATGTGTGAAGCGGTGGTATAAGGTGGATCCCGTGTGTGGCGATATTAATGTAGATTTAACTTTGTAAAGTTGTTTTATTTGAACGGCGCTGTCTCATCTGAGCAACACGTTTTTAGGTGTACACATATTGAGACAAATTTGTTTGTTTACTTCAGATTCACTAAAAAACAAAAATAAATATAAATTTTAACCAAAAAAGAACCGCCTCCAAAACAAACTTACAAATATATTATTATGCTCTAAAAGTAAGAAATAATTGCGTATTCTTTCATAGTGTTCTGCGTTCTTTGTATCCTTCTATTTGGAGTAACGATTTCGCCCTGATCCGAGAAGAACCCACATCAAACTCAATCGGGTATTTTGTTTTTTGTTACCATCATCATTACAATATCATATTAGTTAAATATATTTTAATTCAAATTAGAGCAGTTCGTTCACTCCCATGCGTTTCTATCGTCTAGGTAATCTTGCAACTTATAATACGATGTTTCTGTCAAATTTCTTTTAACAAAGCCTTTAAATTTATTAATTGACATCTCTAAAACGTCTTGTGGGAGTTTATTATAGAAACGTAATTTAAATATTAGATTTTAGTAGTGATTCCAACTCATCATAGTTTAAAGAGATTAAGTAATCTGTAACTGAACTTCTGCAGTCCTTAATTTCATGGGATATATATTTAGTATACGGTTAATCAAATTGTATAAACAACTTCAAACCATCGTTAGAAAACCTGTATATCCCTGGAGCAATTCGATGATATATGTAACCTGTCAACCTGTAATAGAGCAACTCCTATAAGACAGAAGGCTAGTGTCGAGCATTGAAGCCTTGGTAAAGGTAAGGTAAGTAGCATTACCCATTAACTTCCCACTGCTGGGCACAGGCCTCCTCACTCGCATGACAGAGGGCTTTTATAGCATTGACCCACCGCGCTGGTCCACTGCGGATTGACAGGCATAGTACACAAGTGCACTCTCTATTCCTTCACTCTCATAGTCCGGTGTGACGGGAATCCGACACACCGGAAAGGCAAACAGTGGAACCTTGATTAGTTGCTATTTGTCTTAGTGTTTATGTAACAAAAAAATACAACAAACAAACAAGAAATATAAAATAAATAGCCTTATATTAAATCAAAGAAAAGCTCATCCATTAAGAGATATCTTTCAGGAACCCCGAACATGGGAGAATATAATCCAGAGCCTAGACAAAGGCGAGTGGAATTTATGATAAACAAAAAGTTTTAATATTTCCTTACGGTCTTTTAAACCATTTTAAACTGTAAGGTAAAACCGTTAATTTACGTAACGATATCTATCGAAGGTGAGGCACTAATAATTGATTAATTACCTTATCTTATACATATGGCAAGCTTAACATAATAATCAGTGTATTAAGAATTATTATCTACATCAGGTTGCTATAAGCAGCTTAATCACTTCCGCTTGTGGAGACATGAATAGGATGATATTGTATGAGTATTGTAAATTGTTAATCTATTCTTAGGAGCTTCTGAACTATGGGTTAATCATTTAACGAAGTAGCATCTGTCTTTCTGTTCGGGATATACTAAAAACTACTGAACGAATTCATACGGTTTTAACCAAAAGAACGAATGATTCATGAGGAAAGTTTATTTACATAATTTGGCAAAGTTGTTTGCGAACTGGTTGATATATCAAGAAATTTGATGGAAATGTTGGAAAATCCGAAGCCGCTCTAAACAAACATTATCTACGTAATAAAGATAAACTTTTACTAAACAAATAATAAAAAGTCAAGTCATCATAAACTTATTACACAGAAAGAAACATTTAAAACCTTTTACATAAGCCTTTAATAGATGGCTATGGTTCGCTTGAAGACACAAAACTTTATAAAGCACTTAAAGTACATACGAGCGTATATCCCAAATGTATCGTATGACTACATAAATAATACATATCCTTTCATTAAGTCGGTTATCTTATCGAGATATCATAATAAAATGACGTCTTCGTAATAGAATGTAGTAAAATATGTGAGTACATATTTACATTGAATTATCTTTGATAAGATTAAAGATATTAGTTCATGAAAGACTACGATATTCTGTCATAATATAGACATAAGATAGGCATAATATTTACACGCCATTAAATTTAAGTCAGTTGTAAATATTTCAATAAATTTTAGCCGCTTTTATTTTCCTCCGTCTATATTATATATACAGAGCTAATGGTAATTTAACGTATTCCCGTTAGGAGGTGATGGGGATGACTATTTACAATAATTTAAACCCCCACATGCATTACACAAGAGTAAACCATTTGCGAGTTTCAAAATTATTCGAAATTGCGGTTTCAATCCATCCGAAGTTGTTATAAATCAAAAGAATAAATGATATTATTATTTTCATAAATCAGAAGTTTATTTATATATATATAACATAAAAATTTGGAACCACCCCACAAATGTGCTTAAATCCGGTTTCATTAAAAAGGCAATGCAAACACAGTTTTAGACCATTAAAGTCAATCACTCAGTCCTCAAGATTTTCAAACTATTCGTGAACGATTTGAAATTTAGCATAATGACCTTTTTTTGGCAATGTACAGATTTTCCTATATTCCCATGGGCTCTACACAGGTAGCACTACAGCAACGTCTTGTATAAGAAAAGTAGGTACATAAATCTTATTCTATCCAATAATACTCATATTTTTAATTATAATGTCAAACATTTAAATTTAATCATTACGATCTCATACGTTTATGTACTAACTGAACCCGCGACTTCGTCTGCGTGATATATTATTTGGGTAGCATTTTCATTAATTTAGGCAAATTGTTTTACAAATAAGAAACATACATATAACGCTGCTTGCGGTGTAATTTCGTAAAATCAGATCTTACCTGACTTCATCTCGGCAAAAAGAATATTTCTACAATATTCAAGTCTCTACCCCTTGTGATTCCAGAGATATCGTGATGACTTTATAGATAACACCCCCGCAACCCCACCTTGAGGGTGGAATTTATTGAAATCCGTTCTTAACTGACATCTACTCGGCTAAAGGAATATTCCTACCAACTTTCAAGTATCTACGCCTTATGTTATTAGTTAACAGTTAACACCCCCGCAACCTTGCGGGTGGAATTTCGTAAAATCCGTTCTTAGCTGACATCTACTCGGCTAAGGGAATATTCTTACCAAATTTTAAGTCTCCACGCCTTATGGTTCCAGAGATATCGTGATGAGTTAATAGATACCTGGATATCTCTTTTATATATATAGATTACATTACTATGTGTAAAATTTATACCCTATGTCCCCTTTTTCAAAGAAATTAGATAAGAACCTTAACTACAAGATTAATTATTGTGTGTAGCCAAATAAAGATACCCACTTATAAGTCTCAGTCAAACTATGAACACATATTTCATTGAAATATTATCTCATTACTCAGCGACCCTGCAAAGTTTGTATAAGTTATTATTATAAACTCTTTCAATTACTACCAGAAAAGTATCGCAAGTATCATAATTAGTGCTTTGTAAGAACTCCATCCTTATTATATAATAAATCTGAGAAGTTTGTTTGTTTTTTATAATCTTGGTTATAGAGAAGAGATATATAGAACCATATTGAAGAATTATCAAACTTGCTACAATAGTAATAATGATTAAATTTTATCTAATTATTTCGATATCAGCAAACCGTCACTTTACTAGTGAGTTTTATATTCGCTGCTAAAACTTTATTATTAAACATTTTCGCAATTTTCTTGATGAAACAAATTATTTTAACCAATTAATATTGCTTAAACTGTTTAAATATTTTTGTTTTATTTATTAATTCGTTTCGAAAACCATACAGTTTTCGTGTGAACACAGTGTAATTGTAATGTTAATAAAATAAACATAAATGAAATAGAAGTGTATAAATACTATATTTAAATTCTTTATTCTTACACGTCCTTAAATGAAATAAGTCAGTTTCTGAAATTATGTCGTAACTACTAACTAGTAAATAACCCAGACTATTTTTTTTAATGTATTACGGTTATAGATAAATATTTTTTTATATAAATTACATACAGAGATTCCAACGTACAGAAAAAGTAAAAATAAATACAATATCCCCAATTACTTACACCATTAACACGACATACAAATCCAGTACCAGTAAAAGCAAATGACCGTTTCAAAGCTCGGATTAGCGTCAATTCTACTGGCCGGGTCGCAAAGGCTGTATCTGTAGGCACTACATTCTCATTACTCTGACACTTTATTAAATTACAAGTATTGGAGGAGAGAAAGTTTGCTAACTAAGAAACATTTAGGGGTTTACGATATACAATAAAATAAATACGATTTCAATTCTCCATACGACAAATCAAGCAGTAGTGAGAATTTTCTTCGGCACAGACCTCACTGTAATGGTGCGTACTTGTTTCGCAAAGGTCCCGGGTTTGCTTCACGGTAGTATAGGTAAAAGGCAGCTCATTAACGTCCCACTGTTGGGTACAGGTGTCCTCACTCATATGTGAAAGGATTTTTACAGCATAGACCGACCACGCTGCTCGTCTGAGGGTTAGCAGGCATGTACACAAGTGTATGCGCTAACACCTGTGTACTTTCTGTTCCCTCATTCTCATAACCCGAAATGACAGGAGGAAAATCAAGATCAAAACCGACGCTTTAAAGTTCTCTTCAAGACAAGGAAGTGGATCACACCGCCAACTTCCTAACTTTAGGCAAATGCCGAGAATTTCTTAAGAAAAAACTCAATGTCACAGGACGTCATGTATGTAGTCGAACAATCTGATAACTAGACCAATGAAACAGTCTCCTGAGAGTATATCACTCCCAGCAGTATAAATATAGGAAATTGTATATTCTAAGTTGGCTAGTTACCAGCAAATATCTATGTCACAAAAGATTAATTTTCGAATAATTAGAAATCGTTAAGAGATAGTTCCCAGGTTAGCCCGCTATCATTCTAGACTGTAGCATCAATTTCTGTTAAAGGTCTTGTAGTAAAGACACCTGTACTGGCTTCTCTAGCAGAGGCTTCAGGTTCCATGATCAGGCCTGAAAATTAAGATCAGCATGCTCTACTGGAAGACTGTAGCCCTAGCAGGTTATCAAAGACAAACTTCCAACCAAAAAAAATTGCGTTCAGGTATGATGCTGAATAGAAATCATTTGAATAAGTTTGGAAAACTGAAAATTTAATAAAAACACACAAAGGGAACGTTACAAAGAGATGTAATTATTAGTGTTCCATTTATTTTAGTATATAGCAAAGAAATGTTATAAACATAAAAGAACAATGAACAAAAATCAAACAAAGGGAATCTTATCTCTTTAAGAGATCTTTCTCATTTTTAATTTTAACAAATAAATACGAGTATAACTAACATCTAAAACTAGATGGGCTCGTTGGCGCAGTGGTGCGAGTATTCGTTTTGCTTGTAGAGGTCCCAGATTCCATCCCCGGTAGGTAGAATTTAAGAAATTGCATTTTCTAATTTTGTGAGTCTGAACTGGTGAGAGGCTTCGACCGTGGCTCCGCCTCTTACCAGATTAGCGCACTTCCATCTTAGATTGTATCATCACTAACCATCAGGTGAGATCACAGGCAAGCGCTAAACTGTCAGCAATACAAAAAAAATCTAAAACACAACAACAAAAAAAAGATTATCTCTAAGATTAATCTATATATTATGTTTTTAAAAGATTATATGTTGATCAGAAATGATCCTCAATAAATACGCAAATAACTTTGTTTTATTACTCGCTGGCTGTACCAGGATACCCACTAAAATCCAGGGCAACTCTCTTCACTCGGTTAGTGGGATCCAGACGTTGGCTAACGCATTCAGCTCTGTCACCTTTGAATGAATCCGACTTAAAGGTTCAGTTCAGAAGAGCCGTCGTCGTCGCTTCTACCGATGGACGTCCACTTCTGGACACAAGGCCCGATCTTGTGCCGCCTGGCTCCAGCGGCTACCGGCGATCCTCCTCATACCGTCAGTCCACGTTGTGGGGGTCTCCCTACTCTGCGTCGTCCAGTGCGGGGTCGCCATTCCAGCACCTTCAGGCCCCAACGTCCATCGGTTCGTCGCACTATGTACCCCGACCATTGCCACTTTAGGTTCACGATTCGTAGGGCTATGTCGGTGATTTTGGTTCTGCTACGAATCTCCTAATTTCTGATTTGATTGTTCAGAAGAGCAGACAAGCAAATTAGCGTCTCTTGGCATCGCCCTCTTCCGGCGAGAGGGGTTGGCGTATCGTTCGTAATCGTGCTTTGCCTGTCTAGTGCCTCCTTCTGCTAAACAACAGCCTCACAGATGACGGCCACTGCTCTCTAACTTTACAGAGTCTAACCTCATTACAGAGTATAGCGCCTACTATGCTTCTAGAATATGGTACCATTATAAGTTTGCTTTTATTTCTTGTATTAAAATTGTGTATTTCGCTTTGTTTTGCTGTGAAAGTAAATATTAATTGTATCTATGAATTTTTCTATTAGTAAAACGCGAGATCATAAATGTTATACGGCAGGTATTGTTCTTTTTTTGAAAAATCAAAATACCTGTAACATTATGGACTTTCCGGACATAACCGCATAGCCCATAATGTCGCAGGTATTTTGAGGTATGTATACAGGAACGTAACTAAGTACTGGCCCCGGCAATCTCCGGCCGAAGCCACCCACCAACTCATACTCAACAGATAAAGTACAAAATTCAATTTCCTAAATTTGTCCTACTGGGCATCGAAGCCGGGGTCTCTGCTTGTCAAGCGAATACTGACAATGCGCCAAAAACGCCGTCAAATGTAAAAATACACAATGTCAAATATTTCTCCAACAATAAAAACGAAATGTTGTCGTCATAGTATGCAACAACCCGGTACGAATAAAGTACATAAAGTATAAGGTAATAAACCGCACCTCACGTTTAGTCCATTGTAAATGTTAGGCTTATTACACACAATAAGCGCCACGGCCATTTTTTCATGTGTATAAAGCTTATTTTCTTTTGCCTCATTGGTTTATTAGTTCACCTATATATCGCAAGGCTTCGGGTTCGCGTTGCAAGTAGGGCCGATTTAAAAGTAAAATTGGGTATTTATATGTTTATCCTGTAATGGAATACTCTGTGTTTATCCGAAGTATTTTTGAGGTATTTTAATTATAAATGGAATTTCAACAAAAACAGGAAATTATACTAAAGTAACAGGTCTTCGATGGGTTGGGATGATGATTATAAAAATCAATTTGCACAATTCTGCCTTTTTAAGCGAAAGCTTTCTAAGTTTCAATTTGATACGTTTTAGACTAATGTCTAGAGCGATAAGCTTTTTAATACAGCAAATGATGGTACTTTTATTTACAAATCTGTGTTGTTATAGTGTCCACTTTTAATTAGAGTAAAAGATAGCAGTTAACACAAATAATGAAAAAGTTTAAATTGTTGCATTCGTGTGACAAGTTGATACTATTATTTCTTAGAAAAGAGGTAAACTATCCCTAAAATGGAATGGAAAGCTCTGCATCAAAAGCTATTAGTTAGCAAAATAAAATCCTCCTCTAATAATAAGTACAAATACCCTTAATAAACGGCCGTTTATAAAACAGTTGTGTTTGTGTTTCTTCAAATATTTATTGCAGTAATTTTATTAAATATAGCGAAAATAATGTATAAAAGCCTAACATAAATCACACAGTAAAATATGCTCAAACGAGCTATAATTTCATTGTTAACAGTATGATTCATGATTCAAGTCAAATGGTCATACGTCATTGCAATGATAACCGGTCCCTATCTTCTTCAGTTCGTATTGCTACAATTCTTTGGATACTATTTGCATTTCTTTGAATTTTGTTTCAAATGAATCACTTCTAACAGTGAAAAAGGAAGTCAATCACGCTTTAATATTTGCAAATAACTTTTCTAGTAGGTCTTTTAGTATTTCATACAAAATCTGTGAGTCACTCAGTAACTCTTGGTAATACTAAAATTGATAAATTTATCTAGCTTGGAGGGGGCACGATACTTTCTGACAAATCTGATGTTATAATCGTTATGTTAGTCATCCCATCAACGAGATTTATCCATTTAAAAGTCTTTTTTTCAATTCCTACTTTTAAATATTTTTTAAATTTACATACATTTAAGACTACATTTTTGTATTAAGAATATAATAGTGTACTTAATTATAAAAATAGTGTAATATAAATTACAAATAAATAGTGTACTTGTATTAATGCTTTCTTCCTAGATATTAAAATTTTCAATTACTGATAAAATTCATTTTTACTCATCCACTCGAGTCCAAATATGATTATTCTCAACTTCAGGCAAATATCAAGAAAATCCTAATAGAGAACTTAATATCGATTTTTAAATTGACCCGACCCGGGCTCGAACCCAGAACCTCTGTAGTCGAACAAGCTAATCACTAGACCAGTGTGGCAGTTACTTATTAATAATGAAGAATTAATTAACCATGGTCTAGATAACAACTAATCCAATAATTGATTGAGTCAAAAGCATGCAAGATTGTCATATTAAAACGCATTGGCTCAGAGAGTCGTGCAATTGTATTTAAGTTATCAATGTAAAAAATGTGTTTAGTTGTTATTTAAAACTCATCGCTGTACTCTCATAGATTTAAACTGCAAACACTCTCATCTACACACAATAGAAACACTTTCAAAAAAATACTAAAAGAGTATTTTTTTGGAAGTGTAACNTCTATAACTAAATTAAACATAATCCTATTACAATATATACTTACTAACAAAGGGATTCTAACACAAAGAGACAATACACAAAGAGAAACTATAACATAAAATAAGCCTAACTTACGACAATTACTACGAACCATAAAACAATCTATATTTACAAATATGAATAAATTAGTCCGATAATAATATACAAAAAGTTGCGAACAATTACTATTATCGCTATTAAAAAATAGGGGTTCGTGACAGAAAGGTGAAAATTTCGGGTTGTATGTATTTTCGTATACTGTATTATAAATAAATAAAAAAAAATAATTTCTTCGCAAAATTAAAAAAAAATTTAGGGGTTAACAACCTTTATCACTTAGGGGCATGAAAAATAGATAGTAGCCGATTCTCAGACCTACTGAATACGCACATAAAATTTGGTACGAATCGGTACAGCCGTTTCGGAGGAGTATAGGTACGTAAACTGTGACATGAGAATTTTATATATAAGATATATATGTGTGTACGTGTGTGTGTATGTTTTATTGTATTTATATGAATGTATGTGTGTATGTTTATAATATATCTTTAGCTTGTATATATGTAGATATGGCCTCAGCATATTCATATCTCTGCACCTACACCACATGTTTGATAAAATTTTCCCACACTGGGGTGTCTGGAAGAGATCTCTTCAAAAAGAAAATCCTATGTATATTAATGTTAATATTCCTTCTTGTGGCTTTTTTTGGTGCATAAATAAACAAATAAATAAAAAGGCAAGTGTCCAGGATTAGAATTGTAAACGGTGAACGTTTAACTCAAGAAATATTATCTGTCAAATTACCATATGAGTTCATATAGTTTTGGTCCTAAGATCATAACCTCTTTTACTTAAGAATATTAATGATACGAAATAAAGTATAAATCGAATGCCATTGCTTAGTTATAACAGTTTTTTATTCGCGGGATAGTGCACGAGTAATTTATGTTTCCTTGTTAATTAAACGAACAAGTAACGCCATTAAATCTGATTGAAGTAATTGAAAGCAAATTGTTTCCCAAATAATCATTATCAGGCTACGTTTGATTTCTAATTACGAAATATATTAGTAAATCGTTTAGTTAAACAACAATTATCAAACTTCCCGTTAACAAATTTACGTAATACTTAACTTTTTCGAGAATATTTCTATGATACTATTTATAGTATCCTCTAAAATCTATTTCAGAATATACCTGTATATTAACAAATAAACGGAATTGAAATGTCTATCTGTGACTGGGAAAATATGTTGTTCTTAGTTTTTTTTCCAATGACTGTTTGCACGTTATAAAACAACAGCCACGCATTTTAAAAATAATAAACAAAACGTTTCAATTCCATTCGTATTACCTCCGTGACTTCCTCATATCTAGGCATATGGTATTTCATCCACTATTATTTTTTTAAAACTACTTATCTGATTGTCAAAGGCCTTTAAGCGATTGCTTATTGATATCTTCGAATAAAGTAGTGGAAATGATCTAAATCTTTTTTCAAGTTCATAAATGTGTGCAAATTAACAAGTGAATTTTAATTGCGATACAGCCTTTTTGTACTTCATTATATTTAATTGAATCATATTTACATTATTATAATACACCTGTAATGACTTATCTTGTGTACCTTTTAATGTATCAGGGAAACGTCCGTAAACGTGATATTTTTAAGATACAGGTATGCAGCTTATTCTAATTGAACAAGGTCTACGTGAGACGTGTTTGACTTGCATTGTTATTGCCTTCACCTAAGTTGCTAAAGTTGTATATGAAAAGCTTATAAAAAATCTTTAAACGGTATATTTCTCAAGCAGATTTAACTCTATATGAAAGTTTACTCTATTTTATTCAAAGTTGTGGTGTGGTGCTTTGGAAACATCTGTCCATTTCAAACTAAAGTTAATTAATAATTTTACTGTATAACTGACTCGAAAACTAATCGGTTGTGTTGCCATATAAATTGCCAAAATTAACGCGATTAAAAAATGCTGGGGTAGAACATTAAAAATACTCTATGACCTGTTCTCAGATATATTGAATATCTACAGAAATTGGTTCAAAATTATCGTAACATGAGATATTTATATATATCATCCGTTAATCATTAGTTACAATATATTTGCTGTTCGGTATATTTAAAGTAGAATAATATTACAGTTTAAAAAACATTTCTTTAAAATCGATTACTATAATTAGTCCAAGAATAACTTAGTGAAATACAAAACATTCTTGATATAAAAAGGGAACCTAACAGATCCATTACATTACGTCCCCTTTTATCCTATAGGGAAATCTAAGATTAATGTAGCCCTTTTATCATTTTCGAGTAAAAGATAAAAAAAGTGTTCAAAAAATATAAAACGTTCCCTTGAGAATTTTGTAAAACTTTGACAGTAAAGAAGGATTTACTTTAAATTAAGACAAAGCAGATTTTCAGATCAATAACATCAGAAGGGATTCTAATTAACTCCTGGCGTAACCAAAATTAGCACAAAGGATTCGCGGGGAACGTTTTCATTGTTATAATTAAAGGATATTCGTTTGATCAGACACATTTCCGATTATTTTAGCAAACAAACCTAATACTGAGGTGAAATTTGAACAAAGACGCATAACCTAGCTTTCAAACTACATGCAAATGCATTGTTTTGTACAGTTATGTCTATATATAAGAGGTATCCAGGTATCTATTGACCCGTAACGATATCTCTGGAACCATGGTGCGTTGAGACTTGAAATTTGGTAGGAATATTCCATTTGCTGAGTAGAGGTCAGCTAAGAAAGAAGTTTACAAAATTCCACCCGCAAGGGGGTTGGTGTTAATTGTTGACTCATCATGATATTGCACTTACACACAACAAATAGCTCATTGCACTATTTATACGTATTTTTCTTATTTATAAAACAATTTGCCTAAATTAATGAAAATGCCACCCAAGAAACTTTCCACGCAGCCGAAGTCGCAGTTTCAGCAAGTATTATAGATACGTGAAGATTAAGTAAAGAAATAATATATTAATTAACAAAGCGCGTTTTCTTACGAGTGTAGTTGATAAAAATTTCCACTTAAAAAGATGATCTCTAATATTTTACAGTAATTTGACACAGTTACTTTAAATTCTACATCCTTACTACTAAAGTCCTCGCGTTGGCGTTAAAGTCAAAAACTACTAAACAGATTTTCAAACGGTTACACCGATCGATAGAGGGATTCATGAGCATAGTTCAGGTTTATATAATTCTCTAGCTTTCATGTAACTTGGTTGATATATAACGATAATTGTCGGAAATGTCTGAAAAGTCAAGTCGTTTGGGAGCTTTTATGGGAAACTCTGCCTTACAGATGTAACAAAATAATGCATAACGGGAATTCTAATAATCTTTTAAGAATGCCCTACTATTTCCATTCTATCTTCTAAAAAAATGGCCACATGCAATGTGGTAATTGGAAAGCTATTAAGACGGATACAGTATTAATCATTTTGAACTGAAGTTTACGAGTTATCTTTTTATATGCATTATTATAATCTTATACACAGCTGATTGAACTGACAGACAAAACATGCTGGTATAAAATGTGTACGAAAATGCTGATAGCTAACTATATGAATTAAATTGTTAAACGAGACGAAGTTATGATTTTATTGAAAATTATATATAAGTAAAACACGCTATACCTGATTTATATATTTATATATAAGGGATAGATGCTCCATATAAAATACACTGGACAGTCGAATTCATATTTTTCTAATGCGCATACATACTAGCGTGACACGCAAAAGTTCTACCGGTGAAAAAAGATATAACTGGCATTTTTTCTCGGGAAAAAAGTAAACAAGTGGATAGAAATGAAACCAGTTCTGCCAGCTCTTGTCCTCCTTTCCATTTAAACACAACGCATTCAACAGAAGTGCTAACTAGTTGAAAAAATCCAGAAATTGTGGAGAACCTTGTCGAGTGACAAGGGTTGACTTCACACCATTTCCGTAATTAAGTGTTGCAAATCAAACTAAATCAAACATTAAAAATGTTTTCTTGTTTGTGCATGTGCATTTCATTAAAAAATTTCTCACGTTGCCTAAATTGCCAGATGGTTTTCAGGTCTGATCTCTCTCCTTTCGTGTAAGATCGCCCAATTCGGACTATGAGAGTGAAAGGATAGAGAGTGCACTTGTGTTAGCGCGAGCAAACACTTGTATACTACGCCTACCACCCCACAGTGAAGTAGCGTGGTGGGCCTGTGCTCAAAAAACGCTCTCTCTCCTATGAGTAAGCCTCCTGTGTCCAGCAGTAGGACTTTAATGAGCTGTTGCTTACCTTATAGGCTTTGTATTTAACTTATAGTACAACATGTGCCTGTATATCTGTCATATAACAACCAGAAACTGTTTCGTCAAAGAAATAATCCTTCCTTAACCATGTTGGTAAAGTTAGTACAGAAGAGATAATTTACCTCTTACCGATAAAGAACTTCTGGACTGAAAAGAGGAGGCATATTTCATGAACTACAGGTTAAGTGACATATCTGGCTGATGAGAGGTTTCGGCCGTAGCTAGTTATCAGCCTACCAGCAAGACGTGTTGACAAGCAAGAGATTTCTGTTGCGCTATGACGCTGTGTAGAAACCATAAGAGGTAAATTGCCTCTTACCAGATTAACACGTTACCATCTTAGACTGCATCATCAGTCACCATCAAGTATGATCACAGTAAAGCGCTAAGCTTTCTTCAATAATATATATATAATCGAATTATATAACTGAATACTTTGAATCAAACAAATACATATGCTTACTGCTAATTTAACTACAGAAATAATTATGCAGCGATCGTCTTATCATACTCGAAAGGTGCACAATAAAAGCAATTATATCATGTTTTTCTTAAAAAACCACAACGAAAACATTATATAATAGTCGTTTTTTACAACGAAGAAAATGACTAGGAAATGAGGTAATACGTAGCGACAGTAAATGTGATTCACGGGGCACTACAGTAATTTAGGCGAAACGAATTTAAACACGAGCGCAGATTGTACTAAATAATGAGGAAACACAGTTAGAAACACATTACGTTTTTTTGTCACTTCATTACCTGCTTTTTTTGAGTCAATAACCTGGAATAACTAGAATATCTTAATTGATATTAACAAACTAAAACGAAGACTTTATACTGTATATCAAACTCTTAGTCTTAGTTTACACTCTCTGTGATCGGTGAAGTCGGCAGAAAAACCATTCGCGGCCCCTCTTCCTCGAGTTAAACGAAGCGCGACAGGTCACGTGTCCATGAGTTCATTAAGGTCCACGTGGTGTGCCTTAGTCTTGGACATTTCTGTGCCTGGTGGTGCACAGGTTCGCTTTGGAGTAGATAACGGAAGATCGGCGTCGCCGCGAGCGGCCTCGGCGTCGCCTTGCAAACCACGTACATACATGCACATTACACGATTCACAAAGACACACCCACACGTGATCAGACACCTGCCATGGTTATCGCCGCCCGAGGAGACGGCGAACGGGATACGAGGTAGGTGCCGATACACATCTGTTCGACCCCCTAGGTGAAATTCTCCCCGAGGAATTCTCCTCTAGCCGTCGAGGATGGTCGAGGCCCTCCCATCACCATCTATGGGCCCTAATGATTAGTGGTAGCCTCCATTGACCGGCCACGGACAGCGTGAACACATTGATAAAATACTTTTCATTCATCCACTCATGTTCAAATACTTGTTATATACTTGTAGCGGATAACAGTTGATTCTAAGGCAGTTTTTTAATTATAAATTCTTTATTTTAATTTAATTGATTATCGAATTTTTATATATCGAAAATATCGCATCGAAAATTGATCGAATTTCACGAAAACTAAATATTTCTCTTTATTTAGTAATCTTAAAAAATGCTAATGGGTAGGAATTAACTTAAAGTTGACATTTTTTTTAAGTTGTAGTGAATTATATTAAATGCTATTTGTATAAAAATATACAGCGCTATCAAGCCGTAAAATGTATCTTTCTATTGCATTGACTTTAAATATTTGTCCTAGATGGCATAGCAAATAATTTTTTTATTTCTTATATCCCTATTATAAGTATTACGTCCTTCGATAAAATATTTCTTATGATTCGCATTTTTAAATCGAAGAGCGTCGTATACAATCGTTACAATAAAAACTGGTCAATATATATAGGCATGTATACGTGACAGCTGTAAACGCATACTAAATTAAATTAGTGAAGTGACAGTGTTGCTAGGGAAACGAAAAAGGTTTAAAACTGATTTATTCTAAAAAAAATACATTTTAATTTTTTACACATATCCAAAATAAACTTAACCGAATATCCGGCTGAATTATTCAATTAATTTTGGAGCGATAAAGAGATTTACCCAGATTCGTAAGATGTTTTACACTATGTGACACATTAATTTCGCGTGGTGGGACAGCTTTAACTAATCATCTAAAGATCTCGGGAAATTCATAACGTTGATCAGCAATGCTGAAATGATTTCGTTTGATAATCAGCCAATATCAATACTTGAGGACTCTGGATTTTACAGACTAATTCATTTACTTAAGCCAAAAACGAACTACCCGGAAGAAAATATATGACTGAAGTGGTCATACCTAGTCTTTATGATAAACTGAAGAAACCGTGAAGTTCTACAGAAAATCCTACGAATAAAAACAAAAACCAAATAGTTTTGGAATTACAAAAAAATTTGATAGAAAATTTATTACAACGCCATTTGAGTCCACAACACACACACACACACACACACACACACACACACACACACACACACACACACACACACACACACACACACACACACACAGACACATTATTTCGTTTTACAACAATCATACATATATCTCCTAGAACTAATACAATAAAACCATGCCACTGCAATTTCTGTCAAAATCCCGACCACAGAGTAATCCGCCTTTCTTTTCTCCACAGAATACTTAAATGTTTGGAAATCATGACAGAAATGTCTCCAGGCATGCAAAACACTACAATATTTTAGAAATCAAGACATTTAGAAATTCATAATTATATCGCTGCTTTTGATAAATAGTCACACAATCAAATATTTTCAAAATTGTAGCTAAGGGCACACCGCAATCCAGATAAGAAGATAGTTTTTGACCTTATTTACTTTCTTCGATCACGAGATCTTGAAAGTATTGGTGATGGAATTGAAACTTAATAAAGTGGCTCCTTTTGCAATTCTCACGTGATCTGAAACTAAGCGTGTGATATCTGAGGGAATAACAAATTTTGAATAAAAGTGCATAGTTACTGATCAAATCAGTTATTTAAAATGAGGATGCAAATGTAATACGATAACATATCCCCTTGGGCGACATGCAACCACACGAGTAATCGCACCTAGGCATAATTAAACGGATCACATTTAGTTAATTTTGATTTCACGATAGATATTTGTTTAGTATATTTAAGATACCTACTGTGCACTATCTAATTACTCATTTAATAAATCTTTGACATACATTCTAACTCCTTTATACACAAACTGACCACCTCAAAACTATTAGCAGTTTTAATTAGAAACCCATATACAATTTACCAGAGTTTATAATAAATCGCCTATATACACATAAAATAAGATATAAAAACAAGGACACGTTGTATTATATTACCAATAAAAGTACTGCCACAGCCCTCAATTTAAGAAATGAAACTATCTACGTCGAACTACGAATGTCACTCATAAATTATTACACCGTTGCCCACAATTCGTACATGAAATGTATTGGAATATAGTTCTTACAGTTTTCGATATAAGGACTGTTTGTATATTACATATGTAGTGATAAAATTTGGCAAGTATACCCAGTTTCCATACATGCAGCGTTATCAAGAGTCGGTCTCTGTCACTCGCACAAATGTAGGACGTGTCTTTCCATGACAAGGGTCGTCGAGTCGTAGCCCTCGCGAGATCGCTAGGGTTGAAACAGTAACATTTAAAATAAAAAACAAGGTGTAGATTTACAGAATAAGCCTCAATTTTAATTGTTTTCTTATAAACCGAGAATATAGGTGGTCATACTAATAATGTTTATTATATGTCTTCTAATTCTTATACCTTTATAATTGGAAAAATAAATATAATAAAATACAAATAACAATACTGAAACTTACTTAAATTAAAAAAAAATATCTAAAACAACGGTTCTTTTAATATTTTAATGACAATTAAATATCTAACATATCGCCCTTTTTGCCTCCCTCTAAGCCTCGGAAATCTTGTTTTATATTTGTACGAAAAAAAAGACTTCAAAATTAGTTAGCAACGAAGTTTCACTTCGGACATGTATACTTTTAACGCACTTTTAATTTGTTTTTAATTCTTGGTTGATTCTTGCTACATATGAAGTCAAAATCACCCTCCACAAACCTCCTCTATCAAAGTCCACACTTTTTTACTGTCATCACGTCACGATAAACTACATTTATTTACTGAGTCGCAGCTATCGCGTTTATTTCCACGATACTGAAAAAGCACGCAGTTGAGAATTTGCTCTTCAGAAATCCGCCATACTCTACATTGCGCAGAACAATTTAGTTCTAAATGAAATGTTGATCAAACTCTGCGTATGTTCGTACAGTGCGTGTTGCCAGTGATGACCTACGGTTCTGAGACGTGTTCGCTGACTTTGGGCTGACTATGTGTGATGAAGAGGGTTATGCTCGGAGTTTCACTACGTGATCGAATCAGAAATGAAGATATCCGTAATAGAACAAAAGTCACCGACATAGCTCTACGAATCGCGAACCTAAAGTGGCAATGGGCGGGGCACATAGTCCGAAGAACTGATGATCCTTGGGGTACTGGAATGGCAACCCAGCGCACCGGGTGACATAGTTTAGGGAGACCCCCCACAAAGTGGACCGACGATATAAGGAGGGTCGCCGGTAACCGCTGGAGCCAGGCGGCGCAAGATCAGGCCTTGTGGACGTCATTAGGTGAGACCTATGTCCAGCAGTGGGCGCCCATCGGTTAAAGCGACGACGACGACGATTCAAACTTTAAAAAAAAAATTGCACGCAGTCCTTTAGTTCAGCCCTAATACTTATGGCTGGTTCTCCTTATAAAATTGTCACGGCTGCAGGCCATAAGTGCTCTTAACTCGACTTGACACGGCCTATTTTCATTTGCATTCGACATCGTGCCGCTTTGAAACAAATCGCAGAATGATTCTGCTTTCAGATAAGTGTCCTTTTGGAATATAAAATCGAACAACATCACTGAGGATATGAAATGTAAATATTTTTACTTATCGAAGTTTGTCTTCTGTTTATCTTCTATAAAATAGTACAGTTACAGTATATTACTGTAACTGTAGATTCTGGGTATGCTACATTAAGTTCGTCTCTTCTTTGGTTATCACTGTTAAAAATTTGCAATTTCAAAGTTAGTATACAATGTAATTCTAATTATATTAAAAGATCTTCAAAATGAATTACCTGATTGACTTGAAATTCGGAATACATATTCCTTTTGCGGCTACTATAGGTACTATTTACGGCCGGGTTTCCCCATACCGCCACGAGCTCAGGAACTTTGTGAGTGACACCACGGGAAAGAGTTATACATTACATCAAAGTTGAAAAAACAAGCCGTAGTAACCCGCTAATATAACATTGTGCATCAGAACAGAAAACTTTTTCATAAAAACCATTACAATTTTCGCATGCATCGACTAGAGTTGTAATTATTGAACGCTTAAATTTATATTTTGTTGCTAAAAAAGTTGACTTTCACGGCGTTATCCAAAAGTTTTGTTAAAACAATGTTTTGTGGGTTATTAATTGTTTGCTTTCCAGCGTCATGTGAAAGTATGATAATCGTATAATTTTCTTCTTGTAAAGAGCCTGGTTTACTGTAAAGACATTTTGAATTAGTATTTTTATATTCACACACAAACACACACATACACGCACGCACGCCCGTACGCACGCACACACGCGCACACACATGCTCATACGTAAACATTTTATTCAAAAATTTAACATCATTTAAATTATTTTTGTTTTATTTTATGATTTTATCTTAATTTGATGATAATTTTATGATGATGTACACAGTTCCAATAATATAACAGGAAGGTGCTGACCCCCAAGACACGGCTACTCCTAGTGTTAACAATTATAAATTATTGGGAGATGTATTGTTAAAACGGAAGTAGTACAATTATTAGTTTACTGCAATGATTGTTTAGAAGGAAACGGAAGCGCTCTTTCGTGTATCTTTCCCAATGGGTAGAATTAATAAACTATGTAATTTTTATAATAAGTACTACAGATAAGAACTTTGAAAAAATATTAAACACACGAATACTGCTTACAATCTTGTATTGGGTTACCGCATACCTGTGACGTTATATACTCACCTTCATAATGATGTGAAAAGTAATTAAAAATCTATAATTCCTGCTTTAAAGTTATTTTTAAAATAATACTAAAATCCAAAATTGGTGGTTGTCATGTTTTGAGTGAGCTCTTTATTTTAATAAAATTTAAGTCCGTTTTTGAAAATTTTTGAAAATTTTATATTTATATATCTTTTAAATATATGGGTAATTATTTTATGCCTTATCCTTCATCATCGAGCAATATTAGTAAAGAAATAGCCTTATTTACATATAAACCTAATTTAAAAATCAGGTCCATTATTCAAAATCATATAGCGCTGAACGTTTATTTGAACCATTCCAGTTGTGTTGTTTCAATATAAAGTCACTTTAATTACTAAGTGTTATAAAATAATTATTTACTGTTAAAAATAGTGTTTGTAAACAAACACATGTTAATTTAAGGCGATTTATTTAATACTCGGTTTTTATTAATGTTCTATAATATATAGATGGAATATCTTATATTGTACACCACAGACTTGAAATACACAACTTAAAATATACAATTAGGCGACCTTATGGCTTATTAAGGATTTCTACGAGGTAACCTTAAGGCTAGAGAGATTATATGAGGTAAAAAGGGTAGGTGGTGTCCACATATATATCCAAATATTGCTCGTAGCAATATACGTACACTTATACATAAGTAGAAATACTTAAATACATATAAGTAGATATATAATTGAAATAATAATTAAATAAAAAAAATAAAACTTAGAAGTAATAGGTTTTGTTATTAAGAACATAGAGAAAGGTAAAGATTCCTTATCCGTTTCTTGAATACATCCAAACATTTACATTCTCTTATTATCAGAGTAGTATTCTGAACATCAGTTGGAGAAAGTGATTCAAACATCATAAATTCGTAAATTAAAAAAAAGTACTTCTACTCTTACGTTATCTAGCACGAAATTCGTAAACTGATGAGAAAATAAATTTGAATAGTTTTCGCAAAATAAGTTTAATTAATAAATTAACATTGAGTGTTTAATTAACATTACGAGTCCAAAATATATTTTAACTTGAATGGAAGTATATAAGAGTATTTTATTAATGATTGTCTATTTAACAAAATACAGGAAGTGAAAAAGAGCTATGTAATAACAAAAATTGTAAGGACAGCCACGCCAATAAAACTCCAACTCGGCAGTTTACAATATATTTTCCAATACAGCCTTACTTATTACAATTATTTCGCTTTTCCTCCATCATTCTATCTCTAGCTCGTTTTTTTCAAAATCAATCAAAATTTTTCAATCTTTTTCTACATACATACATACATAGCATCACGCCTTATTCCCATAGGGGTAGGCAGAGACAACATCCTTCCACTTGCCACGCCACGATCCTTGCATATCTCCTTCGCTTCTTTCAATCTCATTAAATCTTTCATACAAGTTCGTCGGTTTAGAGTACTCTTGACCTGGCCGTTATTTAAAATGTCCTGGATTTGGTCCAGGAACGTTCGCCTCGGTCTTCCCCTTCCAACTTTCGCATTCACTCTTGACTCATAAATCCTTTTTGTCAGTCTCCTTTCATTCATTCTCTCTACATGCCCAAACCATCTAAGCATACCTTTCTCAATTTTAGTCACTACGTCTTCTTTTATACCACAACGTTCTCTTATCACACTATTTCTTACTCTGTCACTCAGTTTTAATCCACTCATGCTTCTCAACGCTCTCATCTCTACCGCATTTATTTTACTTTTGTGATTCTTCTGCCATACCCAACTTTCACTACCATACATAAGTGTTGGCACCAACACTCCAGCATGCACTGCCAGTCTAGCCCTTTGAGACACCATCTGGCTATTCATAAAAGCATGCAGAGCACCATTTACCATATTCCCTGCATTCACTCTCCTTTCGATATCACTTTCACATGTTCCATCTTTTGTAAATTTAGATCCCAAGTATACAAATTCTTTCACCTCTTCCACTTGTTCCCCATCTATCAAAATATTGCCATTCATCATAGATTCATCTCGTTCAAAAAGCATAACTTTCGTTTTGTTTACATTCACTTTCATTCCTTTCCCTTTCAAAGCTTCATTCATAATATTTAGCATCTCCTGAAGCTCGTTAGCGGATGACGCAAGTATTACTTGATCATCAGCGTAGAGTAAACATTTGATGAGTAATTCATTCATTCTTAACCCATACATACATTCTTTTAAATCTGTCAAACATTTATCCATGAAAAGGTTGAACAGCCATGGTGACGCAACACATCCCTGTCGAACACCTCTTTCGACAGGAAACCACTCCGTGTACGCTCCGTTTATTCTGACACAGGCACTAGAACCCTCATAGAGAGACTTCAATGCTTGGATCAGACAACCGCTCACCCCATACGTAGATAACGTTGACCACAGCTCATTCCTCACCACTCGATCATAGGCCTTTTCTAAATCTACGAACGCGCAATAAACTTTTTGGTGTTTAGCCAAACATTTTTCAGTTAAGCACCGTAAAGAAAAGACCTGATCCGTACATCCCATTCCTCTTCTAAATCCCGCTTGCACGTCCCATATTTTCCCATCAGTTTCATTAATCACCCTTTCAATTAATATCTTTGCATACAATTTGCCGACGACACTAAGAAGGCTGATACCGCGGTAATTTTTGCACTCCTGCTGTGACCCTTTTCCTTTATATAGAGGGACAATTACGGCCTTGCTCCAATCTCTTGGGACTTGACCTTTCTCCCAGCATATATTGAAAAGGCAGTACAGCTGAGCTACCACAATCCCGCGGCCAGCCTTCAGCATCTCGACTGACACTCTGTCATACCCAGCAGCCTTACCTGATTTCATACCTTTTATCGCTTTCATGATGTCATCCATACTAATCTCGCTATCACTTGTCTTACATTCATTGCTATCCGCAGAGGCCATATTTACCTCTGCTTCATTTCTTTCAAACAAACTTTCAAAATGATCCTTCCATCTCTTCAATATCCATTCTTCTCCTTTTATTAAACTTCCATCTAAACTTCTGATTTTACAAAGCTCCGAGGAAGTAGATCTCCCTCGGGCAAATTGTATTGATTTCCAGAAAAACTTTTTGTTTGACTGAAAATCATCAGAAAGTCTCCTATCATACATATCACTGTATTCTTCTTTTTTCTTTCTTACAGCTTCTTTCACGATTACTTTCACCCTTTTGTATTCCATTCTTGCCTTTTTTACGTCATCATTCGTTGCCTTTTGCATTCGTTGGTTCGCTTTTGTAGCCAACCAATCGGACCAAGCTTTCTTCTTTTCACACACAGCTGCTTGAACATTTTTGTCCATCCACAAATTCTTCTCTTTCTTACCTTTCCTCCTTTTAGACACGCCACATACATCAATAGCAGCACCAACCACTCCATCTTTAAATTTATTCCATAAACTTTCAATCTCATTTCCTTCGTCTTCACTCTTGAATCGCCCACTCAAATTTTTCAGATATTCTTCTCTAACATCCTCTTCTTGCAATCTCTCCACTTTTATTCGTTCAAGAATGCTCGAGGTTTCCTTCTTTCTATGGCGCCACCGATTAAAAAGACCACCGATTCGGGCAACGACCAGGTAGTGGTCAGTATCGATGTCGACCCCGCGGTATACTCGAGCATCTAGAACTTTCTTCTTCAGTTTTTCGTCCACAATTACAAAATCAATCATACTTCTAGCATTCCCTTCTTCCCTTGTATACACATGAATCCCCTTGTGCTCAAACATAGTGTTTGCCACAAAAAGACTATGTTCCACACATATTCCAAGCAAACTTCGTCCATTTTCATTCACCCGTTTGTCACCAAACATACCAAGAGTCCTTTCATATCCATCACGTTTCACACCTACCCATCCATTAAAATCTCCTAACATAATTATTCGCTCATTCGGTTCACATTCATTCAACGTATCACTCACACTTTCCCAATACTCATCTATTTCTTTTTGGGCTTTATTGGACTTTCTGGTGCCCAGATCCGTCGGAGCATAAGCACCCAAGACAAAGATCCGAGTAAGTCCAACTTTTAGCCTGATCCAGATGAGTCTAGGACTCACGTATTCTTTCTTTCGGAAAGTATGATACCAACTCCCAAATCTTTTTCTATTATCTCTTTTTTTCCTTCCAAACTATTCTCACCTGGCAAGCTTTATCATTCTCACCTTTTTCGTCATCTTTAAACCATATTATTATAATATTTAAAAATAATATTACCGATTAATTTTATTGAACCTTACAAAATCATAATGGAATTCACTTTCTATATCACACAAACCCCGTCGAGGCGGATTACAATAGACCTTCGTTTTATAATATTTAACCTAATTGAACAAGACCTTCAACTCTTATAATATTTACCTTCATTTACCTGATAAGTCATTTATAAAGAGACCAAACAAATGCTAATACCTTCTTAATTCGGGTCGTATTTCCGTGGCATCCCAGTAGCTAAATGCCTTTATTCGAGTCTGAATGTCACCGCTTCATAATTTATGAGGTGGGAGGCTTATGGTTGTTCATAGCAGTGAGTTATTGTGGTATTGAACGCGCCTTCTTTATTTTAGTGCAAGAGATATCGATGTTAAATTTAGAAAAATCAATTATTAACGTTTGATTTATCGCTTCATTTTCATTTCTTTCGCTTTTATAATAAAGGAATAAAGTTTTATGATGGTAATACGTATATCGGCTTCTTAAACTTCTAAAACTAAAGAGTCACTTCCATAATTGATTTATCACTTGTAACAACTGCAATTTTTCCTTCAGTCTTAATAATCCATTATAATACTTAAAAGAAATTTCAAAACATTTAAATATGTCTATACTAAAATATATTATGAGTGGATTGAAACTGAGTGACAAAGTAAGAAATAGTGTGATAAGAGAACCTTGTGGTTATGGTATAAAAGAAGATGTAGTGACTAAAATTGAGAAAGGTATGCTTAGATGGTTTGAGCACGTAGAGAGATTATTGAGTCAAGAGTGAATGCCAAAGGGGAATACCAAGGCGAACGTTCCATGTAGATGTTAAAAATAAAATATTTTCAATTAAAACAAAAAAAAAATAGTTTTATGTATTATTCAAGCACGTTAATGTTTTGAAATTCAAAATATATTCATTCAAGTAGACCTTTATAGCACTTTTAAATCGTCAAATATGGTTTTTTTCATTAAAATCTAAAGTTACGAAGGTTATAGTAAGTATCCGTTTAAATGCTGAAGTTAACCCATCGGTATTATATTCGGCTGTATTTGTTGTGGTCTTTATGTGATAAAGATATATCGAAGAATATTTCACTTTTGATCAATATCGAAAAAGGTATGCAAAAGTCTTTTAAGATTATTTATCTTACCATCGCCTCTGAGACTACTTGGAACGATTTAGAATTTGTACAAACGGTGGCAAATGACGCGGAATCGGTATAACGAATTCCCCCTTCGCACTGGTATATTTTAATGAAACGGAAGGTATGCCTAAAAAATGTAACGCTCACGATTGTTGTATAAGATATTCTTAAGCAATATGTCTTTTGATCAAGTTTAGCTAGGTAGAAGCATTTTACTTATGTCGAATAACTATGACACTTGCAATAACTTAGAGCTAAGCTTTTAAAATTATTATTTGGTACTCAGGATTCCGCTTGCTTAAAGTAAGTTCTCATGTCCAGGAATACCTACGAAACCTCGTATGTACCTACAAACAGTATGACACAGTCTCTATTTCTAGAGAAGTTTTCCAGAGCTTATCGTAGATATAGAAATATCTAAATGAAACCACCCCCTATTTTAACGTGACAGGTAAAATTCTTTAACTTTTTAATTTATGGTTTCTTTTGCAAAACTATAATGTATAGAATTGTCTTTCTTACTTATTGGTCACATTATTCTTGAAGTGACAAATGTTCTTTCCTTAATAATGGTGTATATAAGGTAAAGAGGCAAGTATTTCCATACATACATATATAAAACAAAAGTTTGTTATACTATCCGTTATAGACTTTAAAACCATCTATCCGATATACCCAAAAACAGTTTCAGAAAAAAAAATAATGCGAAGATGCTTTTAGACTATTAAGCTCACTCATGAATTATGGAATTTTCAAAACAGTTACAAATAGACTTGAAATTCAGTAAAGAGACTCATTTCGTAATGTAGGCTGTTACTAATTATAAGTACGGGTTTCTCTATATTTCCACGTAATCGGAGACTCGAGAAACAGTACATTTGCCAGCTAGTTTATTTTATATGTCTGTGCCTGGAACGCTGGCGCCATGTATCAGCGTGGGACAGAGTCAATAGTGACAGTCCGGCGGCAGACTCTCGGCAGTTGTTGAGTGGCGCTTGACCGGAGCGGTCTACTGTTGGAACTGTCACGTTCCCAGTTATTATTGTTAATTAGTTTGTATAAATTGATATCGGGAACATTAAGTGATTGAACATTATAATCCGAGTTAATTAATAAAGTGTTTGATTGCACCAACATTACCCACGAACGCCTACACTATAAGAAATTAAATTATGGATCCCATTAATAACGATGTTGTTAGAGAACCCTACGCCCCTATGCTTTACGCTTCCTTCTCTGTTATTCTCCGACATATATAACTATTCTAAATAAAAATATTGTTTTGTAGTCGTTTGCACTCTGTAAATACAAATTTTCGTCATAATTGACCAATCCAATTAAGACGAATTTGTGTGGTTATTTTTAATACGTTTAAAAGATATCTAACATTACAAACAAACCAAAATTTGTTTAACTAATGCTAGGCGGGTTTAGTACAAAAATATTGATTGACAAAATGGAGTATTCGAGGCGCTTAACATGTTTGGTGGAAAGCCTCTAATTTAAATTTAAATTAACCACAAAATGAATAGGTTACATTTGCTTGTTTAATTGTACGTTTAATCATTATCTAACTACCGTCGTGTATTTTACGTGCATTCATGACCGTTTTAAAATTTACCGCAACTGAATTATTTTAATTCTTTTCTACAATGTACTTGTTATGATAAAAAATCTCAACCAGGAATTTTACTTGTGTGTATTATTATACTACATATTCCACTTTTTTGAACTAATCTCAGTATATATCAATAGTTTAGACTCACAAAATTAAATCGATAGCCCTACGTATATACATTTAACTATCATTTTAGAAATCTCGATGAGTATATTACCTCCTTTAGCAACCTGGGTTATCTATCCTATATTTTTTAATTAAAGAGTCATTAAAACTTAATACCGTAATAAATAATTTCTCTTTAAAATACTGTCATACAAAATTAGGATTTTATACTCGACTCTTCGTACGTGATGACCGTCCATATGTAAATGTAATATGACGTAAAAGGTGAGTAGCAGACCATTATCGTCCTACTGCTGGGCATAGGCCTCCTCATAGGAGAGAGGGTTATTAGTGCATAGACCCATCACGCTGCTCCACTGCGGGTTGGCAAGCATAGTAAACAAGTGCACTCTCATGTGACGGAAATTCGACATGGCCGGAGAGAGATAAGGCGCAGGACCGACGGCTTAACGAGCTCTCCGAGGCACGGGGATGGATCACACCGCCAACTTCCCAACTTCGAGGAAATATTGAAACAATCTTTATTAGAAAACTCAATATCAATTTTTGAATTGGCCCGACCTAGGACTCCAGTCCAGGACCTCATGACTGTGGCTGAAAATACGAACTACTAGACCAATGAGGCAGTTTAATATTTCGTAAACAATTATATAATTATATTAAGTATCTTGCTCTGTTCTGATCTATTAATTTATTAAGCACCATCCCATATGAAATTTGTCTGGAAGCCATTGCAACAATAAGACCGCCTTTACACACTCGTTATTAGTTTTTGTTATAGAATTTATTTTTTTCGCATGCAACAATGGGTTCTTGCTCTTTCTCTCTCTTGTTGTAAAAGATCTGTCGCTGCCATATACTTAAAGCTAAAATTATTACATTTATTACATGTATATATACTCGAAAAAAGTATATACAATAAATTCAAATTGATATTTATATTAAAGCAAATTTTAGTTAAAAGTGATTTAAATACCTCATCTTAACTTTATTCACTTATGTGAGAACATATTATTCGTTTTTGTTTGAGTAAATTATAAGAGTATAAATATAAATTTATCAAAAAAAGAACCGCCTTCAAAACAAACTTACAAATACATTAATATTCTCTAAAAAGTAAGAAAGAATTGCGTATTCTTTTATAGTGTTCTTCTTATTGTTATATTCGGAGTCGGTGTCCGCCAAGGAAGATGTTCCCCGGGGGTCGGTTCTTTTTTTGTTAAAATTTATATTTATTTTTTGATTTTTAGTGAATCTGAAGTAAACTAACAAATTTGTCTCAATATGTGAACACCTAAAAAGCGTTTCTCATGAGATAACACCGTTTAAATGAAACTACACCCGGGATCGAACCCGCAACCTTATACCACCGCTTCATACATAATTCACCTTTGAAATATTGCAATGCAGCAACAAACGTAAGGTCATTGGCATTTGATTACAGGCAGTTATAGATTTTGCCAAAAATCACACTCTTACTGTAAGCCGTTGAGGAGTTCCATTGATCTTCATATTTAACTACGACTAGCACTCAACCATACCGAAGTTACGGTAGGCAATTCAAATATCTGGATAGCTTATAAAAGATTCTGCCGAGTATCGTTGATTTGCTCCTATTGAAGAGTTGAATTGAAGAGTTCCGTCATTTTGTCATGGATTCTATCATCAGAACCTTACCAAACTATCACAAAACAACTCTTGAAGTATATTTTATTTTCAATAAAAAAAGAGTCATCGAAATCGGTTGGCGTGATCTTGAGTTATTCGTCCATTTGTCGCGCACAAGCTTTACGCAAATTTAAAATTTATCCAGTTTTGTCATGGATGCCATCATCAGAACTGGTTTTAAAAAAATAGGAAAATTAAAAAAAAATCATCAAGTTCGGTCCACCTAATCGGTAGATATGATTATTATGGTTTCGACAGAATAGATAATTTTTTTTATAAAATAAAGTTTACGCCTTCTGATATGTACAATTTTATACATATGTTAGGTGTACTGTAAATTGTGCTCCTGCGTGTAGACGAAGCCCTATAACTAAATTATCTTTAACATGAATAGATTGAAACTATTTAGAATAACACAATACTTATTGTTAGAGCATTTTATAATAGAATTTCAAATTTTTAGTGAACAATTCAAATTTCTAACATTATTTTAATATACTATCTAAATATTTACAACGCCATTATTTTTACGTTGTACTATGTTACCCTGTGTTACCTAAATGTTTTACAAAAGGCATATTATTATGTATATTGATTATTTAAGCGTTAAAATATTTGGACTTCATTCCAGTTGTACACAGAAGCAAAATATTACACACTGTAACATATAAAAAACTATATTTCAGGGAGTAATTGCTGCGTTTATTGTTTGGTTCTACTCAATGGAGTCAACTCTCGGAACTGGTTGTAGATTTGTTACTAACGGGAGACTTCTGACGATTCAAAAATGATTTTTGAGACTACTTGAATAAAGAATATGTTGATATTATAGCAGATTAAGCTGAGACCAAGTTTTGTAGCAACAAAATATTTGATGGTTTCGGTAACGCATAATTGACTACTTGCTTCGCCAGCAGGGTTTATTAGGCAAGTTTAGGAAATAAAATTGTTGCACTACAATGCTGCGTAAAAATCATAAGAGGTATTTTACCTCTTTTAGGTAAGCCCTCAATCATCTTAGACTGCAGTATCGTTTACCATCTAATGAGAATACAGTCAATCGCTAACCTGTCACCAATAAAGAAAATTATTTACTTAATTTGTCCGGTTCGGATATGTTCCTTTAACAATCTTTTATTTCATTTAGGTTCCTTTCAATAATGTAAGAATTAACAAGAATTAAAGTCGTATAGAATCTTTACTTTTAGCGTTATGAAGCCCTATATTATTTATTCAGTCAAAGTATTCAACCAAAGTATATAAAATTTAAATAAAAATCCAAGATGTAATGATCTCAAGCAATTAATTGAACGTCGTTTGCAAAGCCGGTTTTAACGTAAAAAAAGTTAATTTCCTTAATTCAGGCGCTCTTCATTTCGACTGTCCAATTCTTTTGCCAGCTCGGCGACTACAAAAAGTTTCGCTTGTTCACGTTTCATTCATTTATTTGCGAATTTTTGAATCCAATTTGTGGATTTTTCTCCCTTAAACAATTCTTATTTTCCATTAATAGTCACCCCATTTTTCTGAGAAAAACTTTAAGACAATAACTTTTAGAAAAATACGCGTATTTTAAATAACGATATTTGTCTACAAATTATTTAGAGTAACGATTATTACATTAAACATCTACGAAAGGAATCATCTTTATGTATTTAAATTTAATAATAAAACTAATATATCTTAATTTATCTGTTCCTTTTCTTTATTAAGAAAGTTTATTGTTTCATTTTTTATACTTTAAAATGTAGGGTAATTAAAGTAAGTTTGGTTATTCAATACTTTCTCTATTCTATAAACGTTTTTTTAACATATTTATAGTTTCTTCTATTTTTTTCTCGACTTGAAGCTTATCATGAGTAATATACAAAACTCATTCAACAGACAGAAACCTTTCTAAGCTTAAGCTTTTTAGTAAGCTTTTTAATAAATAGCGTTGTACATCTTTTCCCAAAATATATGTAATTAATAAACTGTATAATCATTAAGTGTCAATTTTAATGTGTCACTAAGGTTGTTAATGGTATTTTATTCCTTTGAAACAAGAGAAAAGTATATAAACAGTAGTAGTGAATCTAAAAGGTTTATTTCGCCATTTAGGAAAAGATATATTTCTCATACTTTATTTTGCTTATTCTTCCGACATATGCAATATAAAAAAGAGTAAGCTTTCTAATAGATACTACATCTTTTACCAAAATATATAAAATAAAAAAATTTGTAATTTTAATAAACATCGTGACATTATAGATCGATCACTATACATTTTAATAGTATTTTATTAGTTTGAAATTTTAAACAAGTTACTAGTTTATATGTACAGGAAGAGAGTGTGCTAATAGTAGGAATCAAACAATAGTAGTGACTCTAAAAGGTTTATTTCATTTCAGTCAAAATTTATATAGACATACATATAGGAAAAGACATATTTATGGTACATTATCTTGCTTATTCCCCCCACATATGCATTATAAATAAAACATAGAGCGTAAGCTGTTTATATTACTGTTACATACATTACCAGGATTACAGACATTATGAGGTTGTGTTTTTCAGTCTCGGCGGAGCTTATTACAACGTATAACAACATTTGTGAAGCAAATTACATTAGCTTGTACCCTAATGTTATTTTTATAACGTTTCTTAGAAGAAAGGAAAAAATTTATGAACTTTCTTGGCACTAATGATTATGTCCCTGGACATTAGTGTTTTTAATAAATCAGGTATGGAGTATGTTATTTCTATATGAAGGTGAAAATAGAAAAATATTTAAGTTGAGTACATCCATTTTACCGAAAACCAACCAGCAACAAAAAGTTTCAAAACTGTTAGAAGTGAAACTTCTTTGGTAAATTATTTTTAAAGTTTTGTTTATATTTATACAAATCTAAATCTTTAAATTTCCGAGACATAGAGGGAGAGAGAAAGGAAGATATGTTAGGATTTTAATGAATTGAATTGTCATTAAAATATTAAAAATGTCAAAAATGTTGAATTGTAAATTGAAACGTCACGTGTTTTTCGTCAATATTTAGAAAACTGCCTCATTGGTCTAGTGGTTAGCATGTTCGAATTCAGACATGAGGTCCTGGGTTCGAGTCCCGGGTCGGGCCAATTCGAAATCGATATTTTNACTATGAGAGTGAAGGAATAGAGAGTACACTTGTGTACTATGCCTGCCAATCCGCAGTGGAGCAGCGTGGTGGGTCTATGCTCTATAAACCCTCTCTCATATGAGAGAGGAGGCCAGTGCACAGCAATGGGACGTTTTTGGGCTGCTACTTACCTTTACTTACCTTAGAAAAGAGAATTTATGCAATATTTGTTTTATATTTCATGAAAAATAGTATATTAAATTGTTAAATGACGAGTGGCAAACTAAAATGCCACAAGTTATTTGTTAATATTAAAACTACCTACCTATCCCTCAAACAAATTAGCATAAAAAATGCTGCACATCTTTGTGACGCTAATCACGCGCTTTATCCGTAAAAATTTTACCCTCGTTCGCCTAAAGAAGTTTCACTTTAAAAAGTTATTTTAAATAAATGGAATAAAACGGAAATTCATATCAAATAGAATTCACTCAGAAAAATGTTGAACATCTACTAAAATTATTTTTTTGAAAATTTATATAACAAGAGTTGTTATTATCTATATATATATTAATATCTGTAGTGCCATAAACCAGTTCTATTATAAAGAAAATACCAAGATAGCTTTAGACTGCTAAACTCAATCACTCACTCATTCATTCGATCACTCTCTCACGGTTTTCTGGCAGAGATTGCCTAAAGCAATAAGGCCGCCCTTGAATATAGTTTATAATCTGTTCGTTAAATAATTTTTAGATTAAGTTATTATACGTTTTAAAATTATGTGTGCAATAAAATATATGTCTATCTATCTCTCATTCACTAGCTCACTAACCGACTCACTCATTCGCACATTCATCACGAGATATCAAAAACTTTAATCAAAGTGATATCGCAACATACACGGTCACTAACTTCAAAATTACCCATATCTCCACTGAGTCAGGTACTACGCGGGTAACGCCAGGGAAAACAGCTAATAATATTATATAATTTATTGGAGGCTTTCAAAGATCGTATCGATAAACTCCAAAACCGTTAACTTTTTATACAATATTATGATTTAGGGACACAAAGCCACTTAAGATCCCGGCAGTCAAAGGTGGAACGTATTATTGCATTCTTGAACGACGGTGTAGTTTTTAATCTGCTACGATCCAAAATGCATTGCTTTTCGTAAAAAAAACTCAAATATTTACAGCTCGTATATGATAAAGGTATTGCATGAATGGTATTTCGTATATTGCATTTCGAAAAGATACAGCTTACAATATGGAATACCAATTGCCTCGTTTTAAAATTGTATACTTGCATAACAGGAAAGTAAAATACAATATTTGCAATGTCTTCGCATTTCATTATATTACATTGGCTTCTCATAACTTAAATTTGATATCATAAGGGTATTATTTTTACCTCCAACGTTTTTATAACAATTTTTAAAACTGCACGTAGAATTTTTGTAATGAGTCTGTTATATACGTTTATTTAAGTACAAAAAGTAACAGAGGCATTGTATCGCTCAGCATAGACCAAATAAATATATTGTTTATTTTCATTGCAGTGCCCTATTAATTTTCTTCATTATTGTGTATCTGTAAGACGTTTGTTATATTATATTCATCACAAAACATCCTCCAGGATAAACTTTTATTACGACTGTCAGTGTGTAATTTCAAATAGAAATTAGGTATCTGCGAATTATTATACCATATTCTACTACTGTCTGTCAAAACACACGCAATATTATCAAATCTCCTAAATAAAATTCGATGGCAATAAAATCCGAAACGATCGAAAAGGGTTAAAGGCAAGATTGGCGATCTTACGAGTCCTTCTTTCAAGGTACAGTAATATAACCGAGTCCAAACTCTGTAATTCCACAATCCCCTGACAAAATGTAACAATAAACTCGTCAAAAATAACATACATACATACATGTTTTATTTCCATAGAGGTAGGCAAAGACCATGTCCTTCCACTTGCCACGATCTTTGCATATCTCCTTTACTTATTTCATTCTCATTCAACCTTTCAGCTAAGTTCGTCGGTTTAGAATAGTCTTGACGTTATTTAAAATATCTTGGATTTGGTCCAGGAACGCTCGCCTAGGTCTTCCCCTTCCCATTCACTCTTGATTCATAAATCATTTTTGACGGTCTCCTTTCATTCATTCCCTCTATGCGTCCAAACCATCTAAGGATGACTTACTCAATCTTAGTCCCTACATCTTCTTTTATAGGACAATGTTCACTTATCACACTATTTCTTACTTTGACACTCAGTTTCAATCCACTCATACTTCTCAATGCTCTCATCTCTTTCGCATTTATTCTACTTTCATGCTTTTTCTGCCGAACTTTCACTACCATAGATAAGTGTTGGCACCACTCACAAATAAAGTATAAAAAATAAAGATAAACAAAATGACGATATCAAAACGCCGCACGCAATGTTAATAAAATTTAACATCGTTAAAACAAATAAAACTTTATTAATGTTCTTAAATCTTGAACATTTTCCTTAGCTTGTCCTCTCTTGCCTTGCCTAACATAGAAAAGAAACGGCGGCACGCACTAACGTTTTATAAGAACCGATAAAAGCCGAAAGGGATTCCACTTATAGCATTCCGTTTCCATTGTCCGCAAAATGTTTGCAACTATCGTTTCAGCTCATCGCTTTTGCTGTTTATAAAAATACTTTCTTTCCTCACAGTTAGAGCTGTATAATTGAGGAACAAATCTTATAAAATGTCATGATCGATTTCCTTTGACTTACATTAAAGATAAACGTTCTTTACTACAAATTACGCAACAATTTCTATGATAAATCTGTATATATAAAACAAAATTTATTTCTACCTGTGACAATAGACTTTGAAACCATCCGACCTATGTATCAAACTAGACCGATTACTAAAAGCAATCATAGGAAGATGATTATTGAGTAAACTCACTCATAATGAAAAAAAATCGTAATTAAAGTAAAATTGTACTAAGTGCTGAAGTTTCGTTTGAAGAATATACGGGATATACCGCTAAAAGTTATCTATAGAGAAAAAACAATAAATACTGATTTAAGTGTTGATATGACTGATGATGGTTGAACTATAGACATTTCTACATGTCTTTATTCTCAAGAGGCGAACTAATGTGTTATATATCACATTAATCTGCCGTCAAGTGAAATATTAAATGAAACCTCTATAAGACACTGCGCCTAACCAAAGATCATTGTCTGCAAGCTCATGATAGTATAGAGTTTGTCAGTTAAGTTATTCAAATTGTCTAGATGCTCTATTTAAATGCTCAATTGTCTAGCCTTATAATACAATTGTATTATAATCATTCTACCTCATAGGTCAAGCGGTCAGCATGTTCGGCTACAGACATGGGGTCCTGGGTTTGATTCCCGGGTTGGGCGCACTCAAAAACCGATATTAAGTTTTCTATTAAGACTTTCGCAATATTTGCACAAAGTTAGGAAGTTGGTGGTGTGTTTCAACCACACGCCTCGGAGAACGCATTAAGCCGTCGGCCCTGCGCCTGTTCTCTTACCGGTCGTGTCGGATTGCCGTCATATTGCACTGTGAGAGTGAAGGAATAGAGAGTGCACTTGTGTACTATATCTTCCAACCCACAGTAGAACAACGTGGTAGGTCTATGCTTTAAAAACCTTATCTTCTATTTCCTATCTGAGTGAAGAGGTTTGTGTCCAGCAGTGGGACGTTAAGGGGCTGCTACTCACCTTAATATATTACTAATAATTTATTTATTTTGGACAAAGAGCCATAAAAAGTTCGTTATTATAAATTAAACATTAAAATTTCAAGTATGTTTTAATAGAATCATGTGATATCACACGGTTGAAATTCAACGTGTGATAATTATTATAGAATTTGAATTTGGCATATAAATGTACTAAGCCAGTTAAAAGAATAATAAATCAATACCATTAAAGACCTTCAACTTACCAAGTCCTCGCGACGCTGATAAACACTTGATTACAAATATAGGTGTAGTATAAGGTTATACTGCCTTTCCTAGAAGATGCCTACCTATCTATATTTACCCTGAAGGTTATAATAAGTACGCCAGATGGAAAACGACGGATTGAAAATTAAGAAATTATGTTTTAATGATGCAAAAAATAAACCTTAACATGAAACGTCATCCAGGACTATGATCATAATATACTTCACGATATGCTTTTAATATCCATAAGTGTACATGTTTATTTTAATACACATAGATCAAGACATATTGGCACCATAGTGTAAACAAGAAACCTATCAAGCCGTATAAAATTACATAAAAAGCCCTGTAAATATCAATAGAGCATGCCATTACGCCCATGCATATTGTTAGTTCAGTAACGGCAGACGCCCGTCACATCTCGTATTTTAACAATATTCAAACTCTTTCACAAGAAAATGATCCTTTCTCGGAAATAATGGCATTTAAAAGAACTACAATTGAGTTTCATTTCTTTTTTTAGTCTAGTAGCGCACGCTGAGTATCCCTACGATGACAATGTCCGGAAGACAGAGCTCTGATCAAAAAATGGAGGGAAGAACTTTGGTCTCCAACTGCGGGTATAGTCACGGACAATTGGCTCACTAGGGGCACAGATCTCTTTCCTACCATCTGGTGCATGTGTAAACCAGCCATGCTTGCTTCGACAAGTACTTGCACCAGATCGTTGGCCGTGAGGAAACGCCCGCCTGTCATGAGTTTGATGCTCCTGTAGATATGGCACACTATACTCAGGCGTAGTGACCTGCGTGGGCACCCCAGCGGCATATCTTGTTGTCGCTGTTTATAGGAGATCTTTCACTGGAGCGCATAATTGGGGTAATGCTCGCCAGTGGAGTTGTGTGGAGGGCGGTTGCCTTCTTTTGAGAGACTGTCATCACCCCGAAGGAGGCAAATGAAAGGCTAAGGGAGCAAGCGGCTGAAGCCCTCCCTCGCCGTCAGAGGAGGCCTGTTGGCAGAAGTCTCAGGTGTGCGCTTCATGCTTCACCCTATTAAGTGGTAAGTCCACATAGTGGGTGTCATACGGGTCACTAGAGTGGTCTGTGCTCAGGGAACCTTAAGTGATCTCACTCAATTATGAGGAGGGATTCGCTGGCTTTTAGTGGATATTCTGCTATCGGTGATTCCCACACTTCTGACTGGACAAAATCCTTCATTGGGGTGAGCAAATCACGTTGAATATACTAATAAGAAGACAAAGACAAGTGTTGTTACACAATTGTTCCATAAAACATTGTGCTATGTACGATCTGATACGATAGAATTCAATATATCAAATGAAATATATTATAAATTTACATATACTAAAATACGACACAACTTCTATATTTACATTCAAAGACTTGTGGACATGCTATTAATCGTGTTCACTTTACGGCCTTACGTGGCGACAAGTATTGTTGGAATCGTGGAAAATATTATTTTTTACTGTAAACTCGTCTTTATTTCATACGAGACAAAAACTACGTGTTCAAACACAGGTGCTCTTATATCGTTAAGTACATGTATGTGACAAATTGCTCGGTAAGCACATTGTTTGGTCTCACGGAATAGCCAAGCAGGCCGTATCTCTCACTTTGTATTTTGTACATTCAGCCGTATTAAAAAAAGATTTATGTATAATTTTAATAAATTGTTAAATTATTACATGACATCTCTCAATTTTTGAAGTGATACTTCTTTAGGCACATGAGGGTAAAATTATTACGTGTGAAACTCGTGATTAGCGAAGATGTGCAGCGTTATTTATGCTAATTTGTTTAAATCTTAGGTAGTTTCAATATTTACAAATTACATGTGGCATTTTAATTTGCCACTCGTCATTTAATAACTAATATACATTTTTTCATAAAATATAATAAAAATATTCCATAAATTTTAAATTAGAAACAAAATTGAATTAAAAATTTCTAATATTGACAAAAAACACACACATTTTTATTCAAAATTCGTCATTTAAAATTTCAATAAATTATTTGTGTTAAATTTCGACACTTTTAATATTTAATTTCTAACATATCTTTCTTTTTACCTTCCTCTAAGTCTCAGAAATGTAACTTTTTATACTTGTATAAATATAAACAAGACTTAGAAATTAGTTTCACTTCTGTCATGTGTACTTAGTACGCACGCACTTTTAACTTTTTTTAAAATTTACTTATAACAATGAAGTTTAGGTGATTAAATGTATTGGAACTAATGAACTCTGTATTTTGGTAATGCGATTGATAATGTGTGTAACCGTATAACAACGGTCCGAAATCGATTTCTGGCTGTACCTATTTTGAAAAGCTTTCTTATTTGATTAAGTCTAAACTAGTGGCAGGCTTTGGCCGTGGCTATATATCATCGTAACAACAAATTCATATACTCCGCTACTACGTGTATAGAAAGTGTACCATTATAAAATGTATCATTATTTACTATCTAGTAAGATTACAACATTGGCCTATTAGTAATAAAAATATCATGCTATATGCCTAATACCACGCGATAAAGAAAATTTTGTACAAGTGAGGTTAATAATGCGTAATAGAACAATTCGTTTTCTATCTTCAAAGTCAAAGTCAAAGTCAAAATATCTTTATTCAAGTAGGCCTATTACAGCACTTTTGAATCGTCAAATATCGTTTTGTTCTATATATTATTTAAATGAATGACTGATGATAACATAAAAGAACGACTTATCTTATACTATGTATTACTAACGTAACGCCTAAAAAACGGTACTATCTACCAGATCAAGTTCCTCATTATTAAGTTTAACAATGGTTCTCACTGGTAATGTGAATTTAATACATTTTGTTTTTTTCCCGTTCAGTAATAAGTTGTTTGCTTCAAGCCATTGTACTACTTTATTGAGCGAATTGTTAACTCGTCAAAATCTGTTTGTTGTCGATTAACTTTGAATATTAGAGAAGTGTAATCAGCAAACAAAACTATCTCATAACCGTCCTTGACATAACGTAACGTCATTTGCAATATAAATAATTATAATTGAATATAAAATATTGTCTGCAGTGTAATGTTAGAGAGGTCAGAAATCTCTCACTCCTTTAGTCGAAAGAGCGGTACATAGCCAAACGTGTCGGTACAATCTCTTTCATACTCATAAAATAAAATATACAACGCACCTAAGTAAGTCTACACTTCATAAATTATTTTATTTACAATGTTTTTTCATTGATTCGGTTCTGACTGTACAATTTTACACCGAGAATGACTATGATTAAAGATCGTTACAGTCTATACTTGCAGGAGGTCTGTAGCGTGTAAGTACAGATTATAAATGGATACATGTTTATGACAGTGTTTTAAATTTGTTCCTAACGGGCAGCGATAAAATACCTTTTTTTAATTTCCAATTTAAAATTAGCGGCAATACCTGCAAGGGAATTTTAAGCATTTTAATAATGTTTTTATGGATGCCATAAACTAAATCAATATAATAAAAATGTTAAAGCTACCTCCCATACCCAAAAACAAAGTCAATGCGCATTACGGATGTAACGACAAAGTATACAGTTTGTCTTTAAACCGTTTTGAAACAAATCGTTGTACGTTAATAAATAAAAAAATTAACAAAAAAAGAACCGCCTTCAAAACAAATTAATATGCTCTAAAAAGTAAAAAATAATTGCGTATTCTTCTTTAGAATTCTCCGTATCGTTATATTTGTTGTCAGCGTCTGTCGTAATGCAAATTTAAGACTTATACGGCTTTCTCATAGATGCCATCATCAGAACTGGACCAAAATAAATGTGACCCTACGACAAGCACCACTTTTCATATAAAAAAAAGAATTATCAAGATCGGTTCACCCAGTCGGAAGTTATGAGGTAACAAACATAAAAAACACAGACAAATTGATAATCTCATCTTTTTTTTGAAGTCGGGTAAAAAGAAATATTTTTCGTTCTTTTATATTAATATTGATGATTTTTTAATAAAAGGCTATTGACTCTAGCTGGATAGAGGTGAATAAACCCTAGTTTTAATTAATTTCATTTTTGTCGAAAGATTAGAACTTGACTATGACCTCTTCTGGTAGTATTTGATACAATCAAAGATGGTACGCTAATCTAGAGAGATCTAATCCAACTCTCACAGCACTGCAATGCAAACTTTTGTTTTTCTTAGTGGCATAATGTAATAATACCTCTTATACCATCGTTTTTAAGCCCTGGTTACTTTATTGGCTATATATTTTAATTACACACTTCGCAAGTAGAACCATACTTTAATTTCCAGCTCCTTTTTTTACTGGGAAATGTTTTTAGGCACAAACCCCGATGCATGAGTCAGGAGTATGGGACTTGGCAAAGAAGGAGTCTTCGCTGTACCCACTAAAACCCAGCGGAACCCTTTTCATCCATGACTGAGGTACCAAATGTTCAAATTTTGCATTCGTTCCTGGTTTTCTGGATAAATCCGACTGAGTATTCACGGAGGCGGGAGGAGATGCGCAAACATGCACCTCCTAGACCCCACCCCGCGGGAAGTTGAGTCAATAGTATATAAACTGTAATATCAGTTAAGATAAGATCATAAAAAGGGAACCTGTCGCATAAACAACCGCAAACTTCGGTGACAAAAACCTCAATTAATTAACAAATATATCAGTAGGCTAATATTTAAATAAAACACAGTTTTTTAAAGTTCTTAACGATAATTTTATGCTAATAGACATTATCTCTGTCGTTGATATATCTGAACATGGATTTTTCTCAACTCTCAAACATTATTCATGTGATATATAGATTGATAATAAATAAAATTATAAGAGTCGTAACTTTTTTTAACAATATCTATAAAATTGTACACTATTTACTACAATGTAATATTAAAAATTGTGGAGTAACAAAAATATTCTTTATTTAAATGTAATATGTCTGTTAGTAAAGAATCTACCATCGGTTTGGAAAATTGATTCTACTGCAAGAAAACCCAGGAGGGTTTCTTACCAACTTACTTTTAAATATATTTTTTTATAGTTTCCCATTACCTTTATCTTTTCAACAATCTTTTACGATACAACATTGTGCTTAAAGTGTTCTAGATATATGTCGTAAAATCCGTAACTGATGTTAATAAAAATGGGTAATGATATATGTATTTTATAGATTTCTTTACTGTTTCGAAACTTACACAAACAAATATGCTCTCGATAATACTTACATCTTATCAAACCGTAAGCATTTCACAGACACATTTTTCTTATTAATATTATCAATTATAAAAATGTAACTTGCTTGCCTAGAAAAAGAATAACGTTTATGTTATCAAGGGAGAAACATTACTATCTTTGTTTAAATAAAGATTGTTTTATATTACAGGAGAGATCGGTTGTACGTGACTCTACCGCCCACGCATAGTTCGATGCACAAGAACTTAATTAGTCGCATCTCAACGCACCGTCTGAGATTATTTATTGTCCGCCAGACAATTCAACTGATTTGTAACCCACCACCCCAGTTGATTTCCGAATAAGACGAATGATCTTGACGAACGATATTATTGTTTAACATTCATGTTACTTACTATAGAGCTGGTTCCTATTAAGAAGGTCGGATCTACAAAGACAACGGTGCAGGAGAGCGGTTTCAAGTTAGTTTTATTAATAAAAACTCTAAAATCTAATGTCTAAAATTAGGTCCAAGATAAGTGTTCATGTTTGACGTGATTTAGACATCAGATTTTAACGTTTTTATCAATAAAACTAAATCTAAGCACCTGTTCTGTTTCTTATAAATTCAACTGTCTTAAAACGGACCAGCACTATATTCTCTATGTATGAAATAAAGTCCTGCCGTCTCTATCTGTCTCTGCACGAAAAACTCAAAAACCACATATATAGATAGATAGTAGGCATAAGAGTTAATGCTTTATTTCAATAACTTTAACTCGTGAAATTATTTTAGATTAACTGATGTTATCTAGTTATTTATTACTGAAAAGTTATATTTTCTATAGACTACATATTAAACTGTTTCATTATAAATGTACTTTTAAATTTATGTTAAAACCTAAACAAAGGTGAGTATTATATATTCTTACGTGTAGTTCTAATGAACTATTATTATAGTCTGTGAAAATATATTCGATTCATTATGAATTCTTAATAGGTAATAAATATTAATCGTTCTCAATTGATTTCTGTAATATATAATATGGTCGCATTTCTGGCTATTTTTTTTATTCATAACAGGCCTGCGCTTGGCTGCAATCAAACCTGATGGTAAGCGTTGATACAGCGTAGGGTGGACCGCGCTTGCCTAGAAGATGCCTGTTCACTCTGCATTTGAAAGTACCCGGATTGTAGGAGTCAGGAAACACGGAAGCTGGTAAAGCATTCCACTCCTTTGCGGTGCGGTTCAGAAATTTATTTCTATGAAACCTCTTTACTAGTTGAAGTTATAATAACACTAGCTCACTATACTGTTAAAACATTAACAGTAACGTAATAACACTCTTTTGGATTGAAGTTATTTTCGATACTTGTTATTTTTACAGAAAAGTAGCAAATAACCGATATGTTAGTTATGCCATGCTTATGCTTATATTTTTTTTATTGCTGCCAGATTAGCGCTTGACTGTGATCTCACCTGATGGTAAGTGATGATACAGTCTAAGATGGAAGTGCGCTAATCTGTTAAGAGGCGATATACCCCTTACGCGGTTTCTACACAGCATCGTACCGGAACACAAATCTCTTTGTTTGGCGGTACGTTTTTGCTGGTAGGGTGGTAACTAGCCACGGCCGAAGCCTCCCACCAGTCCAGACTCAGACAAATTAGAAAATACAATTTTCTAAATTCGTCCTACCGGGGATCGAACCCGGGACCTCCGCTAGCAAAGCGAATACTCGCACCACTGCGCCAGCGAGGCCGTTATATATAGATAGGCTGATTCACGAGAAGGTTTAGACGTTTAATTTGTCATGGTTTCGTACAAATTGATTGAAATTTACTATTTAATTTTTTAACGATTTAGTTTTTTTAAATAAAACGCTACTTATTGATGGTGTAGTATGTACTTGCTTCGCTTAAAAAGATGGTGGATCAATAAATGGTCAAATTAAGGAAATGGCATATTTTAAATCTGCATCTGATTTGGTGGGAATATTTGGCTGTTGCTAGTTACAATCAGCGAAGACGATCCACCAAGCTAAATCTTGAGGTTCCGGTACGGTGCCGTGTAGAAACAGTAAGAGGTAAATTACCTCATACCAGGTTAGTGGGTTTTCATCGTATACTGTATCATCTCTTACCCGTAGACATCAAAGTCTAGCGCTAATCTATTAGTCAAAAAAACATTAATTGTATGGATATGTTTAAATAGATAACCAGGCCAAATGGATTTATTTTTAAAAAACCCGGATAATGTAGTTGTGGACGAAATTTACAAATATTTGCATCAAAGTTTTTCATAAACATACAATGATATTCCTTTTGTTAATATAACGTCAAAAATTTTATAAATTACGTGTAACAATTTTGCATTTAATTATTTGGGCCAAATTCCACATATAAATTTAATATCAAACACCCATAAAAATATATTGCTAGTGTAAATAATTTATTGAGGTTTGGCCATCACTAAATCAATATCCTAAACAAACAGATACCAACAGAATATATATTATATAATGATGTAATAAAAAAATTGATGAGGTCCATTTAATTTCCGAGTAAAACATAATACGGCTCATAAAACTGTTTGCTTAGGATTTATTAAATTCTTATTACAACAATCAATAAAACTTGTTGTCGGTTTCTTTTTTTTATTTCTTATGTAATAAATTAGATTGATTCCTTAATAACATTGTTTGCCTGTAGTAAATTTATCATATATGTTTTAACAGCTACACTAACAGACTGAAACGTTGTTTTGCTGTATAATTGATTGTGAGTGCTATATTTTTGTGGTAGTTCGGTGAAAAATTTAGGGGTGCATATATTTTTTAATGACGAATCATAAAAAAAACTAAAGTCGAAATTGTTGTCAAAAAAATATTTTCTTTAGGGTGAACCATTTTTATCACTAACTGGTATCAAGAATAGTTTTCATCTATTTTCATACCAACCGTTCAATCCGTTTCAGAGGAATTAAGCAACAAACATTGTGACATGAGAATTTTATATGTTATATTTTGTTTGTCATATTTTTGAAGTGGAACTTCTTTAGGCGCATGAGGGTAAATTTTTTACGGATGAAACGCGTGATTAGCGTCACGAAGATGTGCAGAGTTTTTCATGCCAATTCATTTGAGGGTTAGGTAGTTTTAATATTTACAAAAATGTGGCATTTTAATTTGCCATTCGTCATTTAATAAATTAATGTTACTAGTTTTCATAAAGTCTAAAATAAAAATATTTAATCAATTCTCTTTAATAAATTTTTAATTGAAAATAAAAATTTAATTTAGAATTTCTTATATTGGAAGAAACACGTGGCATTTTTATTTACAATTCGTCATTCGACACTGTTAATATTTTAATGACAATTAATATCATATCGACCCAACATATTTACGTTTTTTCCTCCCTCTAAGCTTCGGTAATCTAAAGTTTTAAATTTGTATAAATAAATCCAAGACTTAAAAATTTGTTTGCCAAAGAAGTTTCACTTCTGACATGTGTACTTTGTACGCACGCACTTTTAATTATTTTATTATTTGTGCCCTAACGAATCTAGATTTCGTGGTCTTTGTGATACTGCGATTCCTCCATATTTTCTTCATTTCGGCCATCGCCCTTCTTGTGATAGCCATCCATCGTTTACCTTCGTCAATGCATCCACCGTTGTTTGATATTAGAGGCCCGAGGTAAATTTAAGGTTGTACCACGTCACATTTCGCAATTTCTGTCACCTCTGGCGAAATATAAATAAATATAATAAACTTACTTATATTTATCTATACATATAAAAGATATATTCAGGTATCAGTTGACTCATCACGATATCTCTGGTACCATAAGGCGTAGAGACTTGAAATTTGGTAGGAATATTTCTTTTGCCGAGTAGAGGTCAGCCAAAAACGGATTTTGCGAAATTCCCACCGCAAGGGTGTTCGTGAGGGTGTTAACTATTGACTTCACGATATCTCTCGAACCATAAGGCGTAGAGGCTTGAAATTTGGTAGGCATATTCCTTTTGCCGAGTAGAGGTCAGCTAAGAAGGGATTTGACAAAATTCCAACCGCAAGGGGGTTTTTTAGGGTGTTAACTATTGACTCATAACGATGTCTCTGGAGCCATAAGGCGTAGAGACTTGAAATTTGGTAGGAATATTCCTTTTGCCAAGTAGAGGTCAGCTAAGAACGGATATTAGGAATTTCCACCCGCAAGGCGGGTTGCGGGGATGTTATACATATGTTTCTTATTTGCCTAAATTAATGAAAATGCAACCCAAATAAGATTCCACGCAGACGAAGTCGCGGGTTCAGCTAGTATACGTATACACATATGTAACATATACATATATAGATAAGAATGAACAAATGTCTTAGGAATAGGATGTTAATAGATGAACGTAGATTAATATCGTCTATCGTCATCTAAACACAAAGTGACAAATAATGAGATTTAACCATTTTACAATTTATTAATTTCAAGATACCAAAATTATAATCGAGACATTTTCATTTTACGCTTACTTATTAACTTCTTCTCCCACTAAAACTTATTAATTGGGTTTTAAATGATAATGTCTTAGATGTAAAAGATTTTAATAGTAACTGTAGAAGTTATATTAGACAAATTCGTATACCTCAGTGCTTTCTACTTTCTTTAGATTATCTTATCATAAAGCTTATTGTGAAGGTAACGTGCCAGTGCGCTATATCGATCATCATTAAATTACTTTCATTGTTATGGTAATTACAGTTAATTTAATAGATAGTCCAATTATGCTAAAGTAAATAAGTAATTCTGAAAATACATTTTATTCTGAATTACGTGTCAGAAATATTTACTTATTGATACATTGTTTTCATATATAATATTTCATATATTAAAAAGGTGTATCGGGTTTATTAAGTGACAGAACTAAACTGAAATGAATACATTTGTTAATTATGTTACACTTTACGTTGCAGTTAATTTTTATTTTATTGTATAATACTTCTAAACATTAATCTTGGACTCGAAGAACTAAGACTAGAACTGAGGAGCAATTTATAAAAACAAAGTATTTTTTCTATTTATTACTTAATGCACACAAAGTAAAAAGATACAAAATTTTAATCGAGATAAAAAAGGTGACCCTATCGTTTGGAGCGATCTCCTCCAGACAATGTGACTATATACCGTTGTTGTGTAATATGACTATTTAGACAATATTTGTACATAAATGGCATTTTAGAAAGCTTACCTGTTTATTTATGTGATCTTCTACCGCGATTTTTATGAGAACAAAAAATTGAAAGTAAAAAAAAAAATATGAGGTAAACTATAAAATGCTCACTGGTCTAGTGGTTACATACTACAGACATGAGGTCCTGGGTTCGAGTCCTGGGGTCGGGCCAGTTCGACATCGATATTAAGTTTTCTATTAAGATTTTCTCAATATTTGCCCGAAGTTAGGAAGCGGTGTGACCCACCCCCGTGCCTCGGAGAGCATGTTAGCCCGTCGGTCCTGCGCCTGATCTCTCCTCGGTCGTCGGATTGCCGTCACGTTGGACTATGAGAGTGAAGGAATAGAGAGTACACTTTGTGTACTATGCCTGCCAATCCGCAGTGGAGCAGCGTGGTGGATCTATGCTCTAAAAACCCTCTGTCATATGAGTGAGGAGGCCTGTGCCCAGCAGTGGGACGTTAGTGGGCTGCTACTTACTTACTTACTATAAAATGAAACAAACCTGTACATTAAAATATAAGAAACACTGTATAATGCTTCCTATCCGGATGATGCTAAAGAAGTTTTCACTTCAAAACGAGGTGTTTCGAGAACTCTAAAAAATAAACAACCAGTTAGACAATTAAACAAACCTTTCACTGACCATGTTTAGACAAAATATTCCTAAATTTAAGAAGCTTTATTATAACTATATCTGTATACAGTCCAGTTTAGTAATGTAATATTTAACACCAACCATACGTAGTATGAAACATATTACGTTTTATACCTAATAATCTAAACAAATGTATGTATGGTTGAAACGTTTTCACAAAAAAACTACTAGACCGATTTTAAAAATTTTTTCAACATTAGAAAGCTGCATTTTCACTGAGCGATATGGACTATTTTACTTTCTCAAAAAAAATAGGGTTCCCTAAGAAAAATGCCTTAATGTAGCCCAAGGCGTGAAACACAAAATTGTTATCGCGTGCGCTGCGAAAACTATTGAAGATAGAACAAAAACCTGTTCTACAATATTATAGAACGCATTAATATCTACAAAAAAGTCCGGAATGCCATATGTCCAACTACTGTAGTTATGTCACTATAACATTTCTAAATGTTAATTAAAGTACTATAAATATAATAAACAAACCATATTATTCATACCACTCTAATTAATCCTTATCCTCTTAATTGATGTCTCAATACCTGTAAAATACTTTTTAAATTATTAAAATCGGACATTTTATTCAAAAAATATAACGAATTCAAGAATCTAAAGAAAATAATGTATCTCGAGTCGATTGTTGTGTATATGTAAGTTCTGAAACAATAAAGTATTACAAATAAATCTCTTTTCTAATATTTTAGACGAAAGTTATGCATTTTGAATTGTTTTTATTTTAAAAATATATTCGTTGTAAAATAAAATCTGTATATTATATTTTTGATTAGATTATGAATGAACGTGTATCTAATAATCTGGAAGGAAGTAATCTAAAACTAAGTGACATAAAACTTTTATGTTAACAAAAATAAATGTAGTAGATTTTCCACTGCCACGAAATCGGTATCTACGCGGATGAAACCGCGGAACATTGCCAGTTACATATAAAAACCTGGTTTTGTACTTTATAATGGTTATTTGGTTCCGAAACCTTTCCTACAATATATTTACAATACTTTTACTGCGTTTAATATAAACATTTGAGGCCTTAAATATGCCTCCATCATCCCGTGCCGTGATAACTTATAATTAAGAACGTAATTAGTAATTATATTTCGCTGTATTTTATTATGTGCGCTTATACAATCGTTGGTAATAAATAACTTAACGTCTCTATTAAATCTCAGTGAAGGAATTTAATGATTTCTTCTTTATAAATACTTTTTCAAATAAAATTATTCAAGGAGGTTTTTACCTCAGTTTTTAATGATGAAGTAACGTCAATACAAAAAACGCATAATGTACTTTGGTAATTTTTTAAATTCTGTTCTCTCCTTCACTATATTCTATAGTTATATATGAAAAATTTTGAAGACAGCTGTTAACCTTATCCCGCTTCGCTATCAATTATCACTGCATATATTTGAGAACTTGTTGCATGTACGTAAAAATATGGATATATATATTATTAATCTTCTTTGAAAAGGTGATTTAAGACTTCTAAATTAAAAGGGAAATCTATCCGAAGAGGATATTAAGAATAGCAAAGTAGCATATAGCAAAGAATAGCAAAGTAACAAGTGATAAACATTTACAGGAAGTAATCAACATACTAAGAGAAGCGACTACACAACCTGTGAATATAAGAAGTAGTATCCCTAAAAGGAAGCCTACAAACTTTAACCTTGAAGAAGAAAAGACAAGGAATCAGTTTCAATCTCAGAGCTTGATGACGGCTCGCTCTTCTAAGGTAAATGAGATTAGATTTATATCATTAATTATAATCCTCAATTAGGAAATAATCTTTCTAATAGATGTATTATAAAAATGACGCCTCCACATAAACGCACAGTAACAACGCAATAAAGGTTTACACAACGTGTAATGGAAGAGCAATAATCATAACTCGAAGTGGGTCTTAAACAACGCTTATTATTTTTCGAAGACGGCCTTAGATAAAGTAAACTTTATTAATAATGATTACACTGTGGTTTTTATTATATAATTTAATATGTATATCTAAATTAATCTAAACTTATATTATAAAGAGAAAAGATTTGTGTTTTGTATGTAAGTATATATGTATGTTACGTTTTCACACAAAAACTACTGGATCGATTTCAAAAATTATTTCACCATTAGAAAGCTGCATTTTCACTGAGCAACATAGGCTATATTACTTTCTAAAAAAAAAATAGGGATCCCTAATAAAATGCATTAATGTAGCCCAAGATGTGAAAAATTGTTCACATAAAACCTGTCACCGTAACCGCTGCGAAAAGTATTGAACATAGAACAAAATAATGTTTTACAATATTATAATACGTATTAATATCTACAAATAAATCCAGGATGCCATATGTCCAACTACTGTAGTTAAGCCACTATAAGTACTTTTTTGCATTCTGAAAGTTAATAGAAGTACCGGCAGTAATTAAAGTAATATTCAGTACGATGTCTTACTCTACTTCGTGGAGTCACTCCCATAAAGTATCATTCAAGACACCATAATAAGCTGGAGTCGAAGCCCGACATCTCCTAGTAAAAGGTAGGATCGCAACACCAACTGCAGGCATGCCGAAACACGCTCTTTCTTTCAAGTCTCTATGCCTTATGATTCCAGAGATATCGTGATGAGTCTTTAGACACAAATTTGTTGGACCGTCCCGAAAGTAATAAGCTTTCCATGAAATATAGCAGTATCATACTTTATTCTAGTTACTTAAATAGGTATCACAGAGATGATATTTAGTATTCTATAAATAAATTCTTTATAATTTAGCATCAAACCACAATGCCAGATGTTGCCTTAATGGGAATGTTTATAACAACGAGCCTACTGTGAGTTCAGCGGTCAAAATAATTAAACGCTGTTGATTGAAATCACGTTGCAAACATTAACTGATTAAAAACTCTTTCATTTCAATTAAATCACTTTATATTTTTGACATGTTACTATATCTCTGTTAACAGTTTGATATATGGCTCAATTAGAATGCGTTGCAAAATATTTATATGCCAAATAAATATTCAGGTTATGGCTATTGTAAATATTATCGTAAATTTTGGTGTACATCACTAAATTAAGATTATTCTTTACATTGATAAGAAGATACAGGCATACTTACGATTTTTGTCTATCTATGTTTGTATATTTAAAATACTAAAAAAATTGCTTATACTCGTATATTTATGTCCGTTATAGACTGAAACTATTCAACCGAAGTGTCCTAAACCGGTTTTATTACAAAGGCAATGTGAAGATTATGTGTTGTGTTGTTGTGAAGTTTTCTCTTTTCTGTCTCTCTCGTTGTGATCTTCAAGCGATTCCTTTCGCATTGTAGCTGCTCACAAAGTACGGATTTTCCCACATTGACACGAAATCCAGAACTCTAATGGTGACATCGCGTGGAACAGCTATATATCTATGAACGTAATAAGAAGTGACACTTCCACACCATTTAAATTTATACGATTAATAAATAATATATTATTCTCGTCCATCATTAATTATCATGTTATTCTTCTCTTCTCTCTTATCTCTATTTCTTCACTCTCATAGTCCGATGTGACGGGAATCCGACACGACCGGGGAGAGATCAGGCGCAGGAACGACGGTTTAACGTGCTCTCCGAGGCACGGGGTGGATCACACCGCCAACTTCCCAACTTCGGGGAAATATTTAGAAAATCTTAATAGAAAACTATTGATTTTTGAATTGGCCCGAGCCGAGACTCGAACCCAGGACCTCATGTCTGTAGTCGATCATGGTGACCACTATACCAATGAGGCAGAACCAAAAAACAAGTAATGTATAATATTTATTTTAAAATTAAGTCAATTCCAGCTTAAAACTCTTTATCAAGTATAAAAAAATTCAAATTGAAAGAATGAATAAAAAGATATTATTAACAAATATAAATTTGATCGACATATAGAGGGAAAGTGTGGACTAATAAGAAAAATGGCACATTGGCCAATAGTGTTACGTACAGAAAAGATTTCAGCGTTTATAAAAGATATTAAAAATAATCTTATCCTCTCGTTAGATATAATCACTAACATAAATATGACTTCGATTTTTATTTATGATAATAATGTTATTTGTTTACAGAGAGCAGTACACTTACTAAACAAGTTCTGAGATTTCTATCTACGTGACTGGAAGTTAAATCGAAATCGTTTCTTCAAACAAACGCTATCGGCAATCTTTACATATTTTTAACTTATTATCGACACAGTTTATTTCATGCGATCGATTGTAATCAATTACAAATATTTTGAATAGGGCCCTTTCTTCTTTTATGTTATTTTCAGTAAAAATATAATACTAGATAAACCGGTTAACCTTGTACCACATAATATCGTTTGGATTGTTACCTTTATAGTGAAACTTCTTGAAGCGCATGAGGGTAAAATTTTTACGGATGAAACGCGTGATTAGCGTCACGAACATGTGCACCGTTTTTTATGCTAATTCATTTGATGTTTAGGTCGTTTTAATATATACAAATAACATGGGGCATTTTAATTTGCCACTCATCATTTAATTATTTAATGTACTATTTTTCATAAAATATGAAATAAAAATATTTCAGAAATTCTTTTTTCTAAATTTTAAATTCAAAATCAAAATTTCAATTATAATTTCTAATATTCACAAAGAGCACGTGGCATTTTTATTTACAACTAACAGACCCGGACATCGTTCTGTTAAAAAGATTTGGAATGTGGCAGATTGCAGTTTTACGAATGATTTACGAAATGAAATTACAGCAGTACTGAATATCTATAGCTCTTACATTTTTGTGACTATTTAATTTGGTCGGACTATGACCACTCAATTGATTTAAATCTTTTTATTTAATAATATAATAAATCTTTTATTTATTTCAAAGTATGTTATGTACACTACTAAAATAAATTAAGTTCAAACAACACAATATAACACTAGAGTAATGTATGAAAAACATCTGTCCCTAAACTAGGAATGAACCTGTATTTTAGGCGACAGCGCTCTCCTCGCAAATACTTATACAAACAAAGACTATCAGCCAAAAGCTAAGCTTAGAAATTAAATTAAATACATTTTAAAAAAGAAACGGTAAAAATAAAGAAATACGGTGTAGAAATGAGTTTGTGCACGTGAGTGTGTATGTATATATATATATATATATATATATGTGTGTGTGTGTGTGTGTGTGTGTGTGTTGTGTGTGCGTGTGTGAGTGTGTACGTATGTTATAAATAGTTTTGTTTAATAACATTCTGATACTTACTGAATAATGATGAATGATAATGATTTTGAACTTTGTGGAGCGGTAATAAAGTTTAAATTGACTCTTTGGCGTTAGGAACGCACCTACATTGCTTAGACAACAGTGAGTACTTGTAATTTATTATGAATTTTAATGAATAGCAATAAAGATCAAATTGACTACATTTTAGTTAGAAATTGTTTGTATGGGAAACAGAAAAGCGCTGTTTTTAGGGTTTCCCCTGCAATTCGAACTTTTCCAGGCGTTGTTGAGTTATGCGCTTACCAACAGATTTTGCGATTCATTTTTATATTATAGATTCTTCATTTGAGATTTCAATAAACTATTTGTATTAATTTTCGACACTTACTAACATATCTTCCTTTTCCCTTCCTCTAAGTCTCGAAAATCTAAACTTTGAGATTTGTATAAATATATACAAGACATGTGTACTTTGAACGCACGCGCTTCTAATTATTTTTTAAAACGTATGTAGATTTTAACGTCTAATACAAAATTACCAATAAATGGATCTATGCAAATTGGACTTTTTCTGTAGTCTATTCACAAAATACTTAGAATTATAGAGTCTATTCAGTATTTAAGGCCTTACAATATTGAGTATATTAAATGAGTTAATTATAAATAACGATGTTGCAAACTTGAACCTGTATAATAATAGAAAATCTATACGAAGAAGGACATTTATTAATTTAAATCCATTTATCACCTTTTATTTACCAGGATACGTAATACATTTTTCAAATGTTATAGATTTCTATCGAGTTCAAATATTTTTTATACAATGTGCAAATAGAGAAAAGTATTAAAATTCAAAGACTTTATGCTGCTATAGAGTTCATTAAAACTTTAGAGAGCCATTTTTTAATAATTAATTATTTCAATAAAGATTTTCTTGTGTGATTTATTATTACTACTGTTGAACACGAATTATATTCTGTGCGAACATAAAGTGTTATAATTAATTTAAAATTCATGTTTTGTTAAAATTAACTACAAATAATACACCTCGCAAATTTGAAATATGTCAAAAAACAAAAACGTAAAGGAATTAATAAGCAAGTTAAGGGTATGAAAATAATATTCTTGACGATTATTTTTTCATAGTTATGGGTCACGCGAAAGGGTCATAATTTTTGAACTTGAAAGTTGTAGGTACGTGTAATTTATCCGATTCAGATAAAAGTGAATTACGAGTGCGATCTTTTGTTTGATAACAAGCTCTCGCATAGGTCGTAGGGACGTACACCGATCACACGAAGATTTTTAATACACAAAAAATATGAAAACATACAATGTCATTTTGAATTTGTAATATATTAAAATAATTAAAAATCAAAATCAAAATATCTTTATTCAAGTAAGCATATTACAGCACTTTTGAATCGTCAAATCATATTTTTTTCCACACTCTGATTCTGAATTTTAATATACGTCTGATGATGGTACTCAAGAACAGCTTAAAATCTAAAGTTACGAGGGTTCTTTCGCGCCCTGATCCGTGAAGAACCCACAACAAACTCAGTCGGGTATTTTGTATCTTTTTTGTCAAATCAATATTGTTTAACAAAACAATTTAATTGATATCCATATTAGAATAACAGCAGAAAATTTCAGTGTATTTCATACATACTAACGTTATATGGAAATAAGTTATAACATTGATACAAGCATCCAAATTTGTTCAGATGTTTAAGAATTATTTAGACAAGAACCCTGATATCGTTGCCCAAAAGAAGAACATGTAAAATAAAGTTAAAACTAGATATTTACCCAATTATATTCACATATTATGTTAGTTTATGTATGTTATATATATATATATATTGATATATATATCTATTATTGTACATGTATTAGGAAGTAGTTATTTGTATGTTTATGTTATTGCCTACCTTCCTTCTTCGCTACTTTCAGCTTTTTAAACTCAACGTTGTCTGGAAGAAATTGCTATTAAGTTATAAGACCGCCTATTGTACTTTCTTTCTCTATTTAGTTAAGTTTACTATAACGCATTACTTTTAAGGTCCAATAAAGTGTATAAATTGAATGGAAAATCTAGTCTGTTGAAAGAAACTTTCACATGGATTGTCTAGTGAGTAGTAAACGTGTTTAATAACAAAATATATACTACACTAAATCATAAATTGCCTATACTATGCCTCACTGCCTCATTGGTCTAGTGGATAGCATGTTCGACTACAGACATAAGGTCCTGGGTTCGAGGCCCGGGTCGGGCCAATTCAAAAATCAATATTGAGTTTTCTATTAAGATTTTCTCAATATTTGCCCGAAGTTGGGAAGCTGGCGGTATGATCCACCCCAGTGCCTCGGAGAGCACGTTAAGCCGTAGGGCCTGCGCTTAATCTCTCTCCGGTCGTGTCGGATTCCAGTCACATCGGACTATGAGAATGAAGGAATAGAGAGTGCACTTGTGTACTATGCCTGCCAATCCGCAGTGGAGCAGCGTGGTGGGTCTATGCTCTAAAAACCCTCTCTCTCCTATGAGTGAAGAGGCCTGTGCCCAGCAGTAGGACGTTAATGGGCTGCTACTTGCCCTTTTAAATTATGAATTCGTTCCTCCATAAAAGAAAATAATATATCGATTTATAACTTAGGTTACAACGCCCATCGCTTGTTTCTGGGTTGCAAAAGCATTATTAAATTAGACCCTAGATCCCTGTGTAATTATTAATTAAAATGGACTTGCGTGCAACCGCTGTTTGTCGGGGGCTAGCTAATTCATGGAGAAATAAATGTTTGTTGTACTTTGCTAAGTGTTTCTTTGCATATAGAAGCAAACAGAAGCTGTTAAACACAGCCCTTTCAAGGAAATCCTTTTATATTGAGTGTCCTTCGTTTAATTATTTATTTATCAAACAAAAACTATTAAACAAAATCTATTTACGAAATCCATTTGATACTGGCACAAGGTTTTCCTATTTTGCGTAAAGACTTTCCTCCATATACATAATAAAACGCAATTCAATATTTATCTGAATATATATCTAAACGAATATTATAAAGAGGAAGCCTTTATGTTTTTGTAAGTATGTATGTTTGTAACGTTTGTAACGTTAATAACACAAAATGTATTGGACCGACTTCAAAATTTTTTTCAGCATTAGAAAGCTGTATTTTTACTGAGCAACATAGGCTATATTATTTTCTCAAAAAGAATAGGGATCCTTAAAAATGGATTAATGTAACCCAAGGTGTGAAAGAAAAAATCTGTTATCACGAGCGCTGCGAAAACGATTGAAGATAAGAAGAAAATAAGAAGATAAGAAGAAGAAAAATAAAAGTGCCTGCGTACAAGGTGAAATCAGAAGTGAAACTTCTTTGGCAAACTATTTTTTAAGTCTTGTTTATATTTATACAAATCTAAAACTCTACATTTCCGAGTCTTGGAGGAAAGAGGTATGTTTACGATAATTGATACAAATAATTTATTGAAATCTCAAATGTCGAATTGTAAATAAAAATGCTACGTACTTTTTTTTCAATATTAGATATAATTAATTACATTTTGTTTTTTAATTAATTACATTTCAAGAGTAAAGCAAATATTTTTATTTTATGTTTTATGGAAATAAAATAGTATATTAAATTATTAAATGAAGAGTGGCAAATGTTAGTGACGAGTGTCATAATGCCACCTATTATTTGTAAATATTTAAACTACCTAACCTTGAAACAAATAAGCATATGAAACGCTGCACGTCTTCGTGACGCTAATCACGCATTTTGTAATTAATATCTACAAAAAAAATCACCATACATCCAACTAGTGTAGTTATGCAACTATAACTACTTTACATTTGAAAGGTTAGTAAAAGTGCCGACAATAATCAAACCATATTATTCATACCTCTGTATTAATCCTTATCCTATTAATTGATATTTTATTACAGAACGTTTCATAGGTAATAAAACACTTTTTAAATTATTAAAATGTTAAGCCTTATAGTTCCTGAGATATCGCGATGAGTCAATAGATAACTGGATATATATAGGTAAAAAAGATAAGTAGCAGCCCATTAACGTCCGACAGCTGGGCACAGGCCTCCTCACTCATATGAGAGACAGTTTTAAGCATTGACCCACCACGCTGCTCCACTGCGGATTGGCAGGTACATATATATAAAGGTTATGGATATATGGATTATTATCAAAAATGGAGTATGCGTGTGTTTGTGGTTGTGTTTTTGTTGCGGGTGTGGAGGTACCTGTGTTCAATTGTGCGTTGTTATACAGAACTATAACTAAATTTTATATTGTATATAGTAATTTGTAAAAGTGAAGTCTTCGGAACAGGGAAATTAGCTTTTATTTCTAAATTTTCTTTGTATATATTAAGTTGTCATATTGCCTTTGCTCTACACGAGCCCAAGATACCTCGTTGTGATATAGACGTCATTTGATCACGTAGTCGTCGTATATTGCCTGAAATAGACCAAGTTCTTCGATCGTTCGATACGTAATGTACTCGTAGGTATAATATTTTACCTTTGATATAAATCTTACATAAAAATGAAAAACTGTCTATTTATTTATTAAAGGTTCACCAATAAACTACTTACATTTTTTAATATGGAAGAAAAAATATGCTAGGACTTACTTTATATGTAAATGTAGCAGTTTACTTAAAGGTAAACACCGCATGCATGAAGTTAATAGAAATATCATATGACTACCGTACATTATAATTAATGGTATCTTCTTAAACATTTAACATAACTTTTTTAAACACTCACGAGCCCTTCTGTGATACTTGCCAAGTGTACAGCTATTTATAACTTTACAAAATCTAGCATAAGGAGTGCCAAGGACGGTTTTACGAAATGGGGGACAAAGTGGCGTCATTGGTGTGCGAGGAATTCTACTTCGTACGCGATATCGAAATAGGCTCAGTAATTTTGGACTGTCCATTTTGTTATCAAAAATTTTGAACGCAAATATTGTGTCGCTATCTACGTTTCCCCAGAAAATCCATTAAAATATTGTAATCTACTATTATAAGACCGATAGGCTTTACCTTTACCTTCGTTAAATATTAAATGCCACAGAAAACTTTTTTGAATTCGCTCTAAACGAATGGACAACATAATGGGCTGTCACTCCCTGATTCAGAAGATCCAAACTAGTCAGCAATTTAATATACAATTCCGCGTACGTCTTTCACGATGTAAACGCTCACTAATAACATATTTCCCCATATGTCTTCGGGATCGAGATATACAATCGAAATACGATAATTATTGAATCATCACAAGATCTGCAAAACTATTTAATAGTTTAACTTGAAATTGGGTATATATATTTCTGTGGCGATGTAGACGTTCATTAAAAATGGGTTTCTCGATATTCCATTAGGATGAGGATATAAGAGTGAAAAATAAAGAGTCACTGTAACATCATGAGATCCCCAAAATTATTCACCAATTGTAATTGATATTCGGTATACATATCACGTTCGCGATGTATACGTTTATTAAGAACGGGTTATCCCATATTACCATAGTTTTTAATACAAGCAAAAAAGCTCTGCCTACTGCCTTAAATACCTACATATGAAAGTCTACCCCAGTCTCTGAAAAGACTTGACCGGTAATTGTGGGACCACTATGGATGTCATGACGCGGTAGGAGGTGGCGAAACGATTGAAAGAGGCGAACGTGACCACATCGAATGTCCGTGAGAGGCCCACCATCGCCGTCTCCTTCCTTAGTGATGACCTTTGGGTAACGGAAGCGGGGTCCGTTGCTCAACAAAGAGAGGTCCCGCGAGGTGGTTGGTGGCTTGCGTGGTGCTCCAGGCAATCCGCCTTCGGAGTAAGTTTTGGTCATTGACTGAGTTGGGCTTAAGCAGGCACATCGCTGGCGGGGTTGCGAATGTCTGTCAGTCGCGTTCTCGTCTCCGAGTGATGTAGGAGCACCGCTGGGTTTTAGCCGGTATGAGTCCGGCGTACCCTGGAACACCCTACCGAGTATTCCAGGGATCCACGAGGATTTCCCAGCGTTAAAAAAACCACTATTAGAAACAACTGTCTAAGATAAATATTAGTGAAGATAATATTTTATAAGACATATAAGAAAGGTTAACTACCTACTTATTTATATATACTAAAGCAACTAAGAATTAAAAATCTATATTAATAACTAGCTGAACCTGCGACTTCGTCTGCGTGGAGTGTTTTTTTGGTAGCATTTTCATTAATTTAGTCAAATAGTTTTATAAACAAGAAACATTCCCGCACAGCCCTTTGAGGGTGGAATTTCCTAAAATTTACTTTTGATAGTTTCCATTGTGTCAATAAAATTTCTGACCAAGTTTTACATACCATAAAAGATATAGTTTGTAATTGAAAAGTTTGAAATTTATTTAATATGAATTTTTTTTTAAATTAACACCCTCGTAACCCCCTCGCGGATGGAATTTTGCAAATTATGTTCTTAGCTGACCTCTACTCGGCAAAAGAAATATTCCTGCCAAATTTGAAGTCTCTACGCCTTAAGATTCCAGTGATATCGTGATGAGTCAATAGATACCTGGATATCTCTTTTATATATATATATATATAGATAAGGTATATAAGTAATTTAGACAGCCTTATTGGCGCAACGATGCAAGTAGCTTTTCCGTTAAAAACAATTTCGGAAATCATGTTTTCTAATTTATCTAGTGGCTAGTTAACAGCAAAGATGTACCAAGGTTTATTGTATTTCTAATGTATGCTATATATGCTTCTATAAATTTAATTAATAAATAAAATGTTATATGAAAGTGAGAAAGCACATTCTCATTATAATGTTTTTGAAACAAGAGTTTTATAGGTCCGTAGAACAATAACGCAACGAGTTTTATTGAACTTAATTAAAGTACAGCCTTCATTATCATGAAAATAAAATCAAATTACATGACTGTTAAATGAAGTACGCAATTACAGAGTAAATAGGCAACATAACGCTTAACGTGCGGTGATAAATATTATGTATCTTAATAACAATCTGATTTGAAGTAATGAGAGTAATGAACTAAAGAAGATATATTAACAACTTTTCAATGTAGAATATTATTTTTTCATCGTACCATCCACTTTTATTTGTTTCCTTCCTTTATTTATTACTTCTTGTACACGTCAACAATAGAGAAAAAAAACAAATTCGCCCCCAAAACTCATTTGTTATGATGATGATGTGTTAGCGATCATTATTATTTTATTTTTGGATTGCTATTAAATGACTATATTTGTTTATTATGCTGAGGTCTTTGTAATTGTATGTGAAATGTTTACATGTACTACATCAGGTTTGACGCTATTCTGGATATTCTCAAATTTAATCAACACTTCTGTTTAGTCGTCGTTTTCACGACGACTGTGATTGGTGGACTTATTATTTTTGGGTGGGGCGTTTGGTATAAGAAAGGTACCACAGGAGAATAAAGTAATATTCGCCTAGTGACAGTTCTTAGTTTGTATTGTGTTTTGAGTCATTCAAAGTATGTAATATAACAATGAAGAATCTGAGAATAGTATTTATTACTTAACCTGTAAATTAGTGAGCGGCTTTAAATGTCACTTGATAAATAATTATCAACTTAGGCTATCGTTTTTTCTTTATCATACAGCTGTTAAAACCGTCAAATTAGCATTGGTCTAGCGGTCAGCATGTTCGGCTAAAGACATGAGATCCTGGGTTTGAGTCCCGGGTCGGGTGCATTCTATTAAAATTTTCGCAATATTTGACCTAAGTTGGGAAGTTCAGTGCTTCACGCACACGCCTCTGAGAACACATTAATCTGTCGATCCTGTGCCTATTCTCTCTTCGGTCGTGTCGGATTGCCGTCATATCGTAAGGAATATAGAATATAGACAAGTTAGCACGGCCGTAGCCCCTAACAGACTAGACTCAGATAAATTAGAAAATATAATTTCCTAAATTCGCCCTACCAAACTTCGAACCCGAGACCTCTGCTAGCAAAAGGAGATCTAGAACCATTGAGCCAGCGAGGCCGTCAAAATTCTGGATTGATGTGCCATTTGTCTCTTCAGACTTCTTTCTCTACAATCTTTAACTGTATCACCACTTACAATTAGGTAAGATCACAGAAACCTACTGGTTTAGTGGTTAGCATGTTCGACAACAGACATGAGGTCCTGGGTTCGAACCCCGGATCGAGGCAATTAAAAAATGGATATTGAGTTTTCTATTAAGATTTTCTCAATATTTGCCCGAAGTGGCGGCGTGATCGACCCCCGTGCCACGGAGAGCACGTTAAGCCGTCGGTCCTGCGCCAGATCTCTCTACGGTCGTGTCTGATGCCCGTCACATCGCACTATGAGAGTGAAGGAATAGATAGTGCAATTGTATACTGTGCCTGCCAATCCGCAGTGGAGCAGCATGGTGGTTCTATCTCTTATATGAGTGAGCAGGCCTGTGCCCAGCTGTGGGACGTTAATAATCTTACCTCTTTTACAGTAACCTATCAGAAATATAATTTAAAATTGTTCCTCTCTCAAAATGATATTCAAAGAAAGTGTTTAATAAAAAGTGTTGTAATACTCTAACACCGTCTACTTCTGGTTTATATTAAAAAAACTTTATTTTTCCATTTCAATTTCGAAGTATACAAAGATTTGTTTCCTAAGCGACTTAAAATTTCACTTTGCAAACTAGAAGAATATTCGTAAGTAGGTACGATAACTTTTAAAAGCAGTATTGTGATTGTTTATAAGTTTACACTTTCAGTCTGGAATAACTTCTATCTCTATCCTCAAGAATTTCATTATTGTTTTTATAAGTTTTAGAATACTTGATCTTTTTTATAAACGCTTTGTATTCCGCGGAATGTTATTGAATACTGGGTAAATTCAGATACTCATCACTGTGTGGTTATTGTGATTGCTGACAGGTTAGGGCTTGATTATATTCTAAGTATATAGTAAGTGAAGATACAGTCTAAGATGATAGCGCGCTAAGCTGATAAGAGCCAATTTATCTCTCATTGGTGTTAGCGTATCGTTGTGTTGAAAAGCAATTATTTTGCTTGTTGTCTCGGCATTGTTTTGTCAACTAGCTACGGCCGAAGCCGCCTACAAGTCCAGACTTAATCATATTACAAAATACAAGTTTCTCAACCAAGAGTTATTTCTAAAACGGAGGGAGTACTCGAACTAATGCGTCAAGAAGACAGTCAAAAGTGAATAAAAAATTTGAAATATTCAATTACAGTAATAATTTTAAAACCTTTCTACATTTTTTCTATTATCATACACTTTCCGTAACATTTAACAGCCTGGGGTTATTTTTGAGACTTAATTTATGTGTAAAACGAAACCAGAAAATATATATTACATTCCTTATATATGAAGCAACTACTAATAAATAATGATTACTGTTAAATTCGATACAAAAAAAAACTTATGTAGAGGTTGGTTTTAATACTTATTAACGTTTCTGTTGAAATATAGGTAATCCCGTTTTTATTGAGCCTCTACTTCACAAATTAGGTACTTGTATAGGGTGATCTTGTAATGAGTTAATAAGTATGCTTTCACTATATATAGAGGATTTTTATAGCGCTTGCATATAATATCATCTGATAAGTGATGATAAAGTCTATGATGGAAGCACGCTCACCTAGATACAATTTACCTCTTATTGTTTCTCCAAGACATCCTACCGGAACGCATTTGTTTTCCTTGGTGGCTTTGCTAGTAAGCTAACTAGCCGCCATCGAAACCTCTCACCAATCCAGACTCAGACAAATTAGAAAAATCTCCTAAATTTTTCCTGCCAAAAATCGAACCCAGGAGGGCAGAGGGCACGCGAAAAAACTCCTGTTTTTTTATCAATTAGGTACCTTCTAGATAATATGACTTTGAATTATATTAAAACTAATTTTTGAAAATAAACACAATGTCTGCACTCAACACTAGTGTTACATTTGTATAAATTGTGCTTAATTTCATGCAGATCAATAGTCGTCCATTTACTGAATGCCAATGTGTCAGTACGCAGGACTGATTTACTGTTAAAGATATATTATAAGCTAAAATACATTGATATGATATAATAATACAAGAGAAGAGAGCATTAAGAAGTATAAGTGGGTTGAAATTGAGTGACAAATTAAGAAATAGTGTGATAAGAGAACGATGTGGTACAAAAGAAGATGTAGTGACTAAAATTGAGAAAGATATGCTTAGATGGTTTGGGCACATAGAGAAAATGAATGAAAGAAAACTGACAAAAAGGATTTATGACTCAAGAGTGAATGGGAAAGTTGGAAAGAGAAGACCAAGGCGAACGTTCCTGGACCAAATCCAGGACATTTTAAATAAGGGCCAGGTCAAGAGTTCTCTAAACTGACGAACTTGTATGAAAGGTTTAATGAGAATGGAAGAAGCGAAGGAGATATGCAAAGATTGTAACAAGTGGAAGGACGTGGTCTCTGCCTACCCCTATAGGAATGAGGCGTGATGCTATGTATGTATAATACATTTCTAGACATAATTTAGTAATACGTAACAAAATATGGCGTAATAACATTTGAAACAGCAATAAATAAACAACCGCCGGTTAATTTGGTTTCATAACCGCACAATATATCATAAGCGCGAAGTTATTTACGTTAATAACTCGCGCGTACAAAATCGACGAGCAGGTGAGCGATTCAATCAGACTCTATTAGTGTTTCATATCGTTCGTATAGTGAGGGAAATTATTGATTTGTGCCTAATTTCCGGCCTATCGGACGTCCAGCGGCCGTCGGACAGCCCTGCGGGTGGCGGGCGTGCACGCGGTCAGGGTTGCCGCCGACCAGTTATTACACCAGACGTTTCGATACATATTCGATAACGCCGATAGCCAATCGAATCACCAATCATATTGCGATGTCCAGTGACTCGAAGACTTTTTTGATTTCCTCTTCCCTTTGAATTCGAATCGTCAATATCAAATACGCAACTTTTTTTGCTGGAGAATACATTAACGCACAAACATGTGGGAGTTAGTGAGAGTATATATAGCTTTATAACTCTCAATACGCACTACAGCCCAATGGAACCATTTTCATCAGTGAGTGAGACACCAAAGGATCAAACTTTCCTGGTAAGGTACGGTAAGTAGCAGCCCATTTTCGTTCCGCTGCTGTTCACTGGCCACCTCACTCACATGAGAAAAGATTTTAGGGCACAGACCCAGCACGTTGCTCCACTGCAGATTGGCAGGCATAGTACACAAGTGTACTCTCTATTCTTTCACACTCATAGTCCAATCTGACGGAAACACAACACGACCGGAGAGAGATAAGGCGCAAGACCGACGGCTTAACGTGCTCTCCAAGGCACGGGGGTGGAGCACACCGCCAACGGTTTCCTAACTTCCGGCAAATATTGAGAAATTCTTAATAGAAAACTCAATATCGATTTTGAACTCGAACCCAGGACCTCATGTCTGTAGTCAAACATGCTAACCACTAGACAAATGAGGCAGTTACCTGTCCTACCTGATGTCTCGGATGAATCCAACTGAGGATTCACGGAAGCGTGGGCAGGTGCGTAAACATGCACCAGCTAATATCCTGCTTCCTTCGGCGATGAGAGGGAGCATCTACTGAATACTCCCTTTCTCATTCGTGTGGCCTCCATTAGCGAGACTAAGGTCTTGCAGAAAATACCACTCCCATCTAATACCTCTCACTGAAGACCATCACGCCTACAATCATCTCATGTGCTGAATAGCTGGCATGCATCAAATATGATACTAGGACCACTACATTTTTCAGCTTTTAATAAATATCGACTCTATAAACACTCATTAGGAATAAAGATACGCGAGTGTTTTCTTTCTTTTTCTTATCTTTAGGCGCATGACGGTAATTTCTTTACGGCTGAAACGAGCGTCACGAAGATGTGCAGCGTTTTTATTTTCGACAATTTTAATATTTAAATTCATTAAATTCCTATAACCCAAATCTTCCTTCTTCCCTCGATCTAAATTCCGGAAATCCTGACTTTTAGATTTGTATAAATATAAACAAGGCTTAAAAATTAGTTTGCCAAAGAAGTTTCACTTATGACATATGGACTTTGTACGCACTTACTTTTAATTTTTGTTTTGTAAGTATTTGCTATTGTCGATGTGTATCATATATTTCACACATTTAGCAAAGAAATATAAACTCAAATTTTACGCGCATCTTGTGGTTCAAAGGAAACATGATGCTGTCTAAGACGGTAGAGGGCAAAACTGAAAAAAAAGAAAAATTTTCTTCAGTAAATCGCCTTTTTATAGTTTTAAAATAATCATCTGTATAGAAAGGCGGCATTGTTATGACTATGGAAAATAATATCCATTAAATGTATACAATCATCGGCGGGTCAACTTGGCCTTGGCATTTAAAGGGTATCAAGAAATGGAAGTTCGGACATCCATTAAATAATGAAAGTCATCTTGATCGATCAAGATAAACACTTCGGCTTAATTTTTTGTAATATCTGCAGCTGCAAAACAAAGGGGCTTTATCGATTACTGGTTTTGCAAGCAAGTCAACATTTTGCTCTCAAGTATTCTTCGGTAATTGTCATTTAAGACGCTGTCAAAGGAAACACTAAAACATCAATGCGACAAAAGATTTCACGAGAATCAAGTCTTAAAAACCAAAGGCTTAATTTATTTGTTAGTAAACAAATTTTTTATCTTATCAGATTGGTCATACTTTCCAGTTTTGTTCGTATATATTTTTGCTATTTTTTGCCACATTCATTCTTTACATTCATCATACAGATTACATTGAAATGATGATCATGCTTTTTGGAAGAAACGTTTACACCATCCTCATACAGGTAAGACGTATTTTGCATTACTTGAAAATGGTGAAACAAAAAATATGCTTTTGTATCTGTTATTTTGAGCAATTTAGATACTGGCAACAGATATCGTCGTAAAGATAGAAATCGATTTCGCCTCTAAGATGTTGCAAACATAAGAAAACGTATAATAATATTTATCCGGGTCATAAAACTTGTAAGTTATGGTATTGTACTTACTTTTACTTGTAAGTTATAGTAATTGTCAATTCTCTTTCTAGGGAGGCATACGCCTCCTAGAAAGAGAATTGACAATTAATTCGCGATGCGCTTAGAATTTAAAAGTACCGTAAACCCTTCAATCCTGCCATTGATATTCCCCTAAAACAGGCATGCAAAGTCGGGTTTGTTATAGATTTAAAACAATTTTTCAAGATTTGTCTTTCAACAGCCTAATTGGCGTAATTTTGTGAGTTCTCCGTGTGGTACCAAAATTCTCGGATTCTGTTTCTAGCAGAAGAAGGTCATGATTTGTATATATTTGATATTTTGCATACTGGTATAAAATCAATTCAAAGTCAATTAAATCTAAGTTAGCGCGCTCCCATTTTAGACTGTATCACTTAATACTAGGTCAGATTAAATCTGTCAGCAATAAAAAACAGAATAACTTCATTAATATAAACCATTACGTAAAGACGAAAATAGGGTTCTGTTCAAAGTGGTTCCAAGCCCTAATCATGTTATCTGACTACAATACCGCTATGTTCACTCAAGTCACCTTTGTGCACTATAATCTTTGTCGTAAAGATAGCTCTCTGCTGAGACCTCTTATTAAATTGAACTTTAACGTTATAGTCTATATTAGCTAAAGGGCATCGTTAAATGATGATTACTTTATATATAACTACAATGTCTTTATGCAAGTATATCAAAAAGCACAAGTGTACCAAATTAAAGCACTCTAACGGAAAAAGTGAACATATTTCAAGCAATTTCCATCCGCTCTGTGTGAGCGAATAAAAATATTCATTCATTATATATTCAGAGAGCGTACTCTTGCTACAATTGGGTTAACAATTTGCGTAAAGGTTGAATGTCAAAAACTACAAGAGGAATCATAACACAATCTGAAGAGGAAGAAACAATGAAAGAAGAAACCACAAAGATAATTTAGCTTTCAAGATTTAGCTCAAAGATAATTTACCTAAACAACTTCTCTAGATCGATTCAGAAGGTTGAACTTTAATGAAATTCTTGAACATAAAAATATCGAATTATATACTGCCTAGTAAAAAATCCAATGCTTTGCATAAAAAAAACAAAATGTTTAACGCAAATTTTAGTCAATATGCAGTAAAACAAATATTTGTTGTGTATCTTCATTTGTATCTCAAAACTTGTTATAAAGTTAAAGCTGCACTAAAAGACAAAGCCATCTGAAAAGAAATTCAGTTTTTTAAAGCACCAAATGATGTGTCGTCGCATTTTATACTATTTTCGATAGTGTTGTTTATACTTAACAAAAAAAAAATTTTGGATAGGAACGTATAAAAAATATCTGTAAATTAAACAGAAAGCAAAAAATCTTAGTTGAAGATATAATAGAAGTTTCGGTAAATATTAAATGAAATCAGAGAGCAACCAAACGCTTGCTTCTTGATATTTGGTCAGCAAGCATTCAGCAATACTAAGCTTTGTCTTGAAACCAAAGGCATGTTCCAGAAATTTCATAGATATCCCCTGCTCGTTTCAACGTTGTGGCAGTTGTCTGGGAATGCAAATACTCACCTGTTACTAGGTTTATATGGTTTAACAACGAATTGGTGAACATTTTGATGTGAAATATATATAACGGCGAGTAAGACCGACCCTGACGCTGAGGATAGTTATATTTTATTTTACATTATCAATATAGACGAACCGAAGAATCGGGAACCAACCGATAGACATTTTAATTTCTTTTTGTATAATCATCACGGAACAACTAAATCCATATTAAATTATGTATTTAGTACATAGTTATTTTGAAATTATAATAGCTAATTTGTATACGTTTACAAGTAAAAATATTGAGACACATAAAAATTGGAATAAAATTGATCGCTGAAGCGGATGTTTGACAATAAACTAACTTAAATACTCATAAATAACTCGCTAATCTGAACGTAAGCGTGATTTATAAGCTCAAAATTTATTAACATAATTTATAAGGATTTATTTAGATAATTTATAAATAATTTTATAGAAAATATTCAAACCAGTTTTGTTCAGAATTAATGGCCAGCTGTTTATCTTAATTCTAAACATTTTTCTATTTAAAGAGTTCAGAGTTATTATTTTAAACAGCGGTGAAAATGTTAGTCATTAAAATGGTTTATTTATTCATTTAAAGTAAAAACGTAGAGTTACTCCTCGGGTTTAATCGAGAATTAAGAACTTAGATAAAATGCAATAGTTTCATAGCTTAGCAAGATATTCGAGGACAAATGAATTTAAATGGCATGTTGTCAAAAATATAAAACTTAAAAGCTATATTATATTTAATTTTTCACCGATTCGTTAAATTATGACTTTGTAAAACAAAATAAATTCAGCATTGTTTACTCCTTCTTCGGAATGTTTAACGATGTATGTACATACATTTACATTTCAACTTTTTATTTTTTGTTTTTAATGTTTCGCGTTTTTAACACCTTTTCATTTTAATTTCTAAACCTTACAAAACTTTCATTTTATCCCTAGTTTATTATGGTTAATGTTGTGATTCTTTGGTACGCGTATGTTAGGAACTTTCTAAACTGTTTCACCCTTATTAGTAATCGAGGAGTAGGTGTACAATATACGAATAAAGCCAACTTTTGTTGAATTTATCCAACTGTAACAAAAACAAAATTAACTGCGTTTTCTTCTGGAGCTACTAGATAGTCATATAAATTATTTATTATAAATAAATAAAATACTTTTGAGTTCTAATTACGTGTACTATCTTTTGTAAACAATGCGTCTCTAATAGAGCTATCACGTTGCGTTCATTATACTTAATGCGTATCACTTCCTAAAATGTTTTCATAAGTGATTACTCAACATTCGATAATAAAAGTATTGTGTTGAAATATCACGAGGTCACAAATCTTATCTGCAACGCCAAATATTCAATCCACTGGTAATTCTGATTACACCTACTGATAAAAGTGAAAAAAGTCCCCTTAAAATATTTCACTCCATTTCGACGCCGGTCGGGGCGATACAATCTGCATTCACCGAGAAAAACATACTTTTTAAAAATAATAAAGGTTATTCACCTTTATCGAGGCATCACCCCTCAAGGATTAAAACTGAAAGGAAAAACCTGGATAAAGGAGCTCGCAATGTTAGCATAGGGTAGTACTATGAATAGCTATTAACCACCTCGAGGCGACGATAAGGATAAAGGCCTATTATGGAGTGTTTGTACTAAATCATTACCTCATCATCCTGGCGTAGGGTCATCGGCGGTGACACTTCCCTCTCCTCATTCACTGGTGCACTTGGATCACTCACTGCACTAGTGTTCACGCTCTGCGAATTTCCTTCTTCAATGACGTCCCAGGGGACATCATCATCAAACACCGCTACATTCCGCAACCCTGACCCGGAATGAAATCTCCATGGCAAATCAGTCCCACTTTGTCGAGGCCGCCGTCTCTTGTGCCGAACTTTATGCCTAGCAAATCGTTCAGCACCATGGTATTCGTCACCCATCATCGCATCATACAATGTGTCCAAATTAACTTTTACTTTATGCTGTTTTTGTACGATAATCGCCGGTTCTGTTGATATAGATTCACGGCTGAGTCCCTCAGCGTCCCAGAGTTGTATTCGTAATATGTTATCGTGTGAGGCGGGTGACATGTGGGCACACGCGATCGCGAGTACGAACGCAGCGAGTGCGATGAAAAGCGCGCGCGAAGTCCCGTCCATCTCTGGCGGCGGTCGCGAGCCTACTGAGGCACAAGTAGCCTGAATGGCTGATAGCCACCGCTTTTCCCGCGCTTTCCCGATAACGCGAGTACGAGCTACGCACTGAGCGCTAGTATTCGACATCAACGCCACGCCTCGAGATGAGATAAACATCTTATCGCGACAAGATTTGATAAGCCCTAACATCACACCCGTAGGCACGTGGGACTGTTGATTAACGGCATTTCTTTTAATGAAATAAATCTAAACGAGTATATGTTCTACGTGATATTAAGTGAATCCCATCGCTGTTACACATAATACTACATCCACACATTAAAGCTAAAGCTAAAAGGTAAAGCTGTTTGACGTCATAATTTCGAAGTAGGCAATCTAAGCTAGTATTTTCTTAACTAACAAATGTATAAAATAGAAAATCATCATACGGTTCACCTAATGTTATAAATAACTCCCGTCTCCCACTGACATTTCGTTATCTGTTAAAAAGGCTAATATTTTTTGCCAACCCAACCTTTGGCTTCCGGATCCATCACTAGCTCAACAAAACTATAATAATACAAAAATGAATTTCATAATTTTATTGTGACTTCACTAACAACTAACACAACATTTGTACTAAAACAACAACACTGGCTGTGTGATTTACTGCACGTAATATACAAAGAAATTATCTAAACGAATTTATTACACCTATATAGTAACGGCAAATAGTTCCGCAAATAACATATTAAATAAAAAAACTATAACTTAGTAATCAATATAGCATTTTTCTAAATACACCTAAATTAGATTTGTAATATGTATAAATTTATTTTCCTATGGCAAGCACATTTTGTAATAAATATTATGGGTAACATAAATATCTACAATTTCATAACTATAGATAACATTTTGAAACTAATAACCATTACATTGATCATCGAATACATGTTGAATGTGGACAATTCAAGTTCTATAATTCCTCTCTGTAATAGATATATTATCTTTGCCTTGAAAGAATATTGAAACAATTCAAAAACACAAAATTTATAGTAAAAATAAACAAACAACAAAATTAAAATAATAGTTTTGTTGCATTAGTCATTTTTGCTTATTTGAATGAGTTCTACTGTGGATTCTGTTCTGGATTCCACTGTGGCAACCCAATTTTGAATTACGGCATTATTCATCCAATACAACGATATTTACCTTTTATAAATAAATGTTATTGTAAGATTTTATGAACAATACATAAAAATAATGAAAAAACATATATCACTTTTAATTTTCACTCAATTTTATTACCATTTTCGGTCTGTGACAAACCTCAAATTTAATAAAATTGTAAACATCGAATAGTGTACAATATTATAGTGACAAATGTGAGAAACCTTAAAGATAATTACGACTAGGTTCCTACATTGAAGGAATCATTGTAAGACTTGATTTATTAGATTTTTTCGAAGTAGATATAGAGGTATCTCTATATTTGTTACTTCTGATGACTAATTTATCAGATTTAGGCATATTATGACGTTTAAAAACGGTCTAATTACTTCCAAACTTGTTTGTCACTAAATATTTGTATGCTAAACATTGTGACATATCATACTGGGAACCTCTACAAATAGACAACCGTCATGAAAAATTGTATATTATGCAAAACTGTTTAGATGAATGTCTATCTATAAGAGTTAAAAATATAGGTTCCTTCAGATCCCACTTTTCCATATTTCACTGTATTATCATTATATCGGTGGTTCATAAAATAAATGTAATGAAACATGGTTATATATACCAAACGCATGTTTAACATCTATGTACCCTATATTAATTAGTGTGTGGTACCGATTAAGTTACAGAGACGTATCAATTTACGTTTATGTAATAGTAGTTCATGTAACGCCGAATCAGAAACCTTCTAACAGCCCACTACAACTACATTTTGCTTCAACAATATTTTGTGAGAAAACAACAACGCAATCAATTTTATTATTTACAAACAATATCGTAAAATTTTGCTTTATACATTTCTCTAGTCATATTTAAGTACAGACCTTACGAATTCATGGCAGATTCTCTAATATTTATATAATCTCTAAAACTACTATTAAAAAGTGTGTATAAACAATGTAAAAAATGCATTTTACAGGTTACAATTTGAGGAAAATATCAGTAAACAAGTAATATTAAAATATATAGTTTATTCTATCGCCAGACAACAGTAATATCTGAAATTAATTACACAAAAAAAAAAACAATTAACGTCAGCTTTTAATAGTTGTTGTTAATTTTTTTTATGAAATCAAATTGAAGGAATATTTAAAATAAATATATTTTTTTTTGTAGGTTACAATGTATTTAGCGTTCTTGTGCAACTGGAATCAAGTTCAAACATCTTTGTCGCTTAAATAATCTTCAACATTATAATAAGCCTTTTGTAATATGACATTTTTAACATATTTCTTAAAACTATGTGGACCCAAACCCAGAAGTGATTCAGGTATCTTATTAAATATGCCTATGCTCAGCCCGACAAATTATTTCTTAAACTTTTTCACTTTAAAATATGGCATTACAAGTTCTTTTTATTTTTTGTATTCAAATTGTGTTTCCGTCCTTTTGCTGTATAAATGAATATTGTCACGGATATATAAAATGTTATTTAATATATATTGCGACGGTACTATGAGAATTGATATTTATTTGAATTTTTCTCTTAAGGAACATCAAGTGTCAACAATTACAATTTTTTTTACATGCGCTTGATGATTTATATAGGGTAGAGTGAAATAAGAATTGCAAAATATGTAAATGTTAAAAAGTATTAATTATCACTGTACTCGTATGTCTGACGGACAATTAAGATTTATAGAAATTATTGTTAAATACTGTACATAAAGTAGGTATCATTTATATTACATTAAAACCCCAATAGTTCTCTTTTTTGTTATCACTAATATGGCCAGTTTACTTAAGTGATAAATAAGTAACATAAGTACCTCCTAATTTATATGAACATCTTGAAAAGTGACTTGTAAAGGTGTGTGAGAAATTATCCTATGATATAGAACGTCATTATTCTGTAATATCTACCGGTAAGTGGTGATACGAGCTGAACTTTTTGGGTTTCTCCAGAAGCAAAATTTTGTTATATCTTACTTTGCGAAATAAATATTAAAAACAAATTATATCAACAATCACGGAGACTAATTTATTTTATTCGTAAGCAACAGTCAAAATAATAGATCATAAATGTTTTATCAAACTGACAGATCGACAACACTTCATCTAGTCAAGCTGTCCCCAATGAATTTTTAATTAGTTTCAACATATCGACTGGACCTACGTATAGAATCAGCGTAAGACAATGTTTCAATTATTTAATAATATACTACCTTTTGTACTTATGATGTTTTAATAGCTATATGATTTGAAAACAGCATTAACCTAGATTGATAAATGGCGCGATTATTCATCAAAATGACAAAAACACCTTAATATCCGAAATGCAACTCGACCATTTTTACTTAGGGACCATCGATATATGTAAGCAATAATAAGCTATCACGCCACCTCGTAGATATGCTTGCCAGTATGACATTAACAAGATAGACTTCTGATAATTTTAGCTGAACTATACACACCAAGATTCCAAACGTTTATATACACACCGGCATATTTACCGGAACATAAAAAAATTCTGGAATCTGTTATATTTATTGAAGTGAAACTTCTTTAGGCGCATAAGAGTAAAAATTTTACAGACGAAACGCGTGATTAGCGCCACGAAGATGTGCATCGTTTTTTATGCTAATTCGTTGGTAGGTTAGGTAGTTTTAATATTTACAAATAGCATGTTGCATTTTTACATTTACCACTCTTCATTTAATAATTTAATATACTATTTTTCATAAGATATAAAAGAAAAATATTTCATAAATTGTCTCTTCTAAATTTTAAATTCAAAACCAAAATTTAATTAGTAATTTCTAATATTGACAAAAAACACGTGGCATTTTTATTTACATCTCGTCATTTGAGATTTCAATAAATTATTTGTATTTATTTTCGACATTTTAAACATTTCAATGACAATAAAAATCATTAAATTCCTATCATATCTTCCTTTTTCCCTTCTACTAAGTATCGGAAATCTAAAGTTCTAACTTTGTATGACTATAAACAAGACTTAAAAATTAGTTTGCCAAATTGCCAATTCTGACATGTGTATGTGTTGTAAAAAAAAGTGGGAAGACGCTAATAAAATTTTACATTTAGTTACTGTAAGATGGTTTTCATTATAAATTTGAAAGTTTAAATAGCTATTCGCTTCGTTACTCCCCTAGTTTTGCAATTTTAAACTTATTTTAATTATACGACATGAGACTAAAACTTAGTTAACCAGATAACAAGTAATTGATCTGTCTTTCTAAATTGGTCTGATATAATCGCATTTTTAATTAAATACATTAAACATTAAAGTTGAAAATCGACTCACAGACGGTAATTAAAATAACGGGATGATTACACTAACAGAGGCGGTGATATGTTGTCGATTCGTCAGTATGATAACGTTTTTTGATCGATAGCTTTGGAGGTCAATTTCGTATAACCGAATTAGCTTCCGTTATCAATGTAGCAGTAGCTAGAAAATTTTATTATATCAAAGACAGCTTAACATTTACTATACATCAAATCCTAAAAGGGCAACTACATCACGAAAAAGGTAGCTTTTTTAAGTTCAGGCTATTCCCAACGTTGTCACCAGTGTATTTCATGATCGTGTGAAGATGTGGGTAAATTCGTTATTTAGCGGATCGTATTGTCAATGAAAACCATTCACGAACCCACCTGAAGACACAAAACATTTCAACAAAATCGGTGCAGCCGTTTCGGAACGGTTCAGTGACATACTCGTACATGCACACGCTTATCTATATCTATATTATTATCATTTTATATATATATAAGAGACTTCCAGGTATCTTTTCATCAGACTAGAAATTTGGTAGGAATATTCCTTTTGCCGAGTAGAGGTCGGTTAAGAACGGATATATTGATGAAAATGCTACCCAAAAACTTCCACGCAGACGAAGTCGCTGGTTCTGCTAGTAAAATATAGAAACTTTCTTACGTTATTCAATATCTTTTTAAATCCTTATTACAAAATTATTCTCCAATAGTGCAGTATCGTGTTTTATTTATTTTGTATTACATATACGAGTATATGCCTACTAGATGAAGCCGCGACTTCGTCAGGGTGGAATGATTTTTTGGTATAATTTTCACTAAATAAGGAAAATTGTTTTATAAATAAGAAACATACCCGCAATAGCCTTTGAGGGTGAAATTTCCTAAATTTTACTTTTGATAGTTTTACATACTATAAAAGATATAGTGTGAATATTGATTAACAACCCCACAACCCCCTTTGCGAGTGGAACTTCGCAAAATCCGTTCTTAGCTGACCTCTACTCGGCAAAACGAATATTCCTACCAAATTTCAAGTCTCTACGCCTTATTCCAGAGATATAGTGATTAGTCAATAGATACCTGGATATCTCTTTTATATATATAGATATGTCAAACATAATGAAGCCAAAGAGATGGTTGTTAAGAGCGTTATGTGCGGTTACATCGTGGTAAAAAGGTAGGATAATGTTCCTTTGAAAAAAGAAATAAATCCATACAAATACTTCAAAGAAACCAAGCTCAACGCAATAAGTGGTATTTTACCCTTTACCATAGTTCATGTTGAATAGAAAACGCGGCTAAGAGAAACAGTAAAACAAAGCAAACATCTCGGGCACCTTGTTTACGGATATCTGATACTTGCTCTAATTAAAGACGAGATTGGCCAACCTTGCTGAGAGGCTATGTATAAAGGGGCCTGAAGGCATACAGAGTCGAGGTAAATGTAGTATAGGTTTTTGGCTACGAAAATAAATTTCTCTAAAACAACAAGATTTCGGAAAACGATCAGACGTTTTGTCTTTTTTGACGTGAAACTTCTTTAGGCGCATGAGGGTAAAATTTACGGATGAAACGCGTGATTAGCGTCGCGAAGATGTGCAGCGTTTTTTTATGCTAATTCGTTTGTAGGTTAGGTAGTTTTAATATTTACAAATAACATGTGGCATTTTAATTTGCCACTCGTCACATAAAAATTTAATATACCATTTTTCATAAAATATAAATATTTCATAAATTAAAAATTTCTAATATAGACAAAAATACGTGGCATTTTTATTTAAAATTGCATTTGAGATTTCAATAAATTATTAATATTAATTTCCAACACTTTTAATATTTAAATTCATTAAATTCCTATAATCCATATCTTCCTTTTTCCCTGCCTTTAAGTCTCGGAAAACTAAAATTTTAGATTTGTATAAATATAAACAAGACTTAAAAATTCATATTCCAAAGAAGTTTCACTCCTGACATGTGTACTTTGTACGCGCGCACGTTTAATATTTTTTTTACATTATAGGCTTAATAAATGTAACCTGTAATGTGTTTTATACAATATAATACTTCAGAAAAATTTGTGGTTAACGTACCCCGATCAGTAATGATCCTTATATGCCATTATTATATTGGATCATTTTTATTAAGTAAAGAAAGAAGTTTTTTTGTATATTCTATTATTTTGTCAATATTTCTTCACTGTCAATATTCTGATTCATTTTCATTTCAGATATTTATAAAATCAACACATTTTACCACCATAGAAGTTTTTCTATTAACGAACCAAGTATTATCCTCTGAACGTATTTTAAGAAGATAGATTTTTTTACTAAATAAGAGGAGGATATTTACAGGATTCCAATCATATATATAATACTAGCTTAACCTGCGACTTCGTCTGCGTGGAATGTTTTTGGGTAACATTTTCAGTAATTTAGGCAAATTGTTTTACAAATAAGAAAATAATAAATAGAGTAATCGGCAAAAGGAATATTCTTACCAAAGTCTCTACGCCTTATGGTTCCAGAGATATCATGATGATGATCATACCTATACATATATATAAAAAATACTTTAGGTGGATATAAGACAAAATCAGCGATAATTGTTACCTGCCCTTATATAATCTGCTGAAATTGATACTAACGCTTATTGAATCTCTATACGTCACAAATTTGCTGTTTTAGTTTGTTATCTTTAATATAATCAATACGAAACTAAGTTTATTTGTGTTTACTTGATATGGTTAGAAACCTAAAACTCAACTAATAATCATATAATCTCATACGTCGTTAATTTTGTTACGGGAAAACTTATACGTTCACTCTAATATACATTTCCTGTTTTAGTTGTAGTCAAACTTAGGATTCGAAGATGCCACATAAAAACGGTATCGTCGCAACATCATTTTATATAGTCACAATAACATAATTACAACAAAAAAAAATAATTTGGTGACAAAATTTTATATGTAAAGTGTCATTATTTCGAAAGTTGATGTTAAAAGAGTAACTATCTTCAGAGACGATGTTAGATTCATCACTAACGGACAGACAACTATTCAAAAGAGATTATGAAGCGTCCTTCAAAGAGAATACTTTGATTTTGATTTCCAACTATACAGAACCGAAAAAATACTATGCAATAGGCCTTAAAAAGGGAAAACACGATTACTATTGTTAAGACAAAGATATAAATCGTAGGAGGCATTCACTATTGTTCTGAATACCTGAACACCAGGGAGTGCTTTTTATCTTGCCCTTACACACTGTATTCGTTTTGCAAAGGTATTTATCTAGATCGAATTATTTATAAACGGCTTGAATTAATTATCGTATAGATCAACGTATCACCGGGTCGATAAAATGAGTTAGTTTATTTTGTATTTTTTTATTGTTGGTGCTATAATAAAAGCCGTTTCAACGTCGGCAATTAGAGTAAAAGCCTTTCTTTTTCAGTCCCTTATATCAACTCATACTCTACATATATACTGCCTCATTGCGGCGAGCGTGCCTGTGGTGAGCGTGTTCGACTACAGACATGAGGTCCTGGGTTCGAGTCCCGAGTCGAGCCAATTCGAAATCGCTATTGAGTTTTCTATGCAGATTTTCTCAATATTTGCCCGAAGTTGGGAAAAAATTTGATGGTGTGATCCACCCCCGTGCCTCGGAGAGCACGTTAAGCCGTCGGTCCTGCGCCCGAACTCTCTCCGGTCGTGTCTGTTTCCCGTCACATCGGACTATGCAAATGAAGGAATAGAGAGTGCACTTATGTACTATGCCTGCCAATCCGCAATGGGACAGCGTGGTGGGCCTATGCTCTAAAAACCCTCATCCATATGAGTAAGGACGGAAAGTATTTTACTATTCATTGACACAAATACACTTTTTAAACTCGTGGATGAAACTTAATGTTAATAGTTGGTTTTTTTTTTTCAAATATTAATTTATTATTTACATAGAATTCGCCATCAATAGAAAAATGACATTAAATGTTTATTTCTACGTAACGAGTTAGTAAACGAAGTTCATTTTAGGTAGCGTAGGAATTGATTTTATATTTGTTATATTACTTGTTTCGCATAAATACGTAAAGTATATCAGAGTCAATGGTATCAATCAAAAATATACTTTATGGACCACTATAAATTTATGATTGTATAATACTTCAAACAGTACCTGTAAGGTACATTTAATAGTTTCCTAACTTCGTTTATGAAGCAAAGTAAAAGAATGCACTACCTTATTAAGATAATAGGTATAGCATGATACATAATTTAAAATATGTTGTTACGTGTATTAAATTAAATCACGACAATCTTTGTTATTTCAGTGTTTAATTCGTAATGTATGTTAACAATAAAAATGGTTTTAAACACAACCATATACATCGAAACGTTAATACCGTATATGAATCTCGATATAACCTCAATGTATCTCTTAATCCTCCCGCTCGGCAAAACAATTTCGTTAGATAAACACGCCCCTTCTGCTTCCCTTCCCTTCGCCGCTATCAAAACAAAAATTTGATTCCCTTCGAAATAGACTATTGGGACTATTGTGAAACATAAGAGTAACCATTTACGAAACTTTATTGACAGAGGTTTTTTTTAGTGAAGCGAAGTTTCTTTCGGGGCACGAAGATGTGCATTTTTTATGCTTATTCGTTTGAAGGTTAAGTAATTTTAATATTTACAAGTAAGATTTAAATTTGTTACTCGTCATTTAATAATTTATTAACTATTTTTCATAAAATATAATAATAAAAATTTTTCATAAGTTTTCTAAATTTTAAATTCAAAAACAAAACTTAATTAACAATTTCTAATATTGATTCCAATAAATTAGTATTAATAATAATAATAATAATAGTATTGATTTTCGACGCTTTCAATTTTAATGACAATTATAATCCTAACATACCTTCCTTTATCCTCCCTCTAAGTCACGAAATCTAGTTTTAAAATTAGTTTACCAAAGAACTTTCACTTCTGACGTGTATACTTTGTACGCAAGCACTTTTAATTAATTTATATGAAGTTCTCTGTTATATAAAACATAGGTCAGCAACCTTTTCTTATAAAGAGGCCATAAATTATATGAGGATATTGGTGTGGGACTCATATCATCTAATAAACACATAGATTTTAGACTATTTTTTGTATTTTTTAACCTTATTTATTGTTATTTTAATGTGTATACTTGTGGTCCACACCGTAGGTGCCGTACAAGCAGACTCCTAATGTATGTAGAATTTGAAAAACAGTCACTTGTGTAGAATTATAACGACACTCCATACATGCAGATCGGTTAAGACATTTATAAGTTATGTTGGAATATTATATAAGGTTAGTAGCAGTCCGTTAACATCCCACTGCTGGGCACTGGCCTCCTCACTCATATGTGAGAGGGTTTTTGGAGCATAGATCCACCACGCTGCTCCACTGCGGATTGGAAAGCCTAGTACACGAGTGCACTCTCTATGCCTTCACTCTCATAGTCCGACGTGACGGCAATCCGCCACGACCGGAGAGAGATCAGGCACAAGACCGACGACATAACGTGCTCTCCAGGGCACGGGGGTGGATCACACCGCCAACTTCCCAACTTCGGGCAAATATTGAGAAAATCTTAATAGAAAACTCAATATCGATTTCGAATTGGCCCGACCCGGGACTCGAATCCAGGACCTCATGTCTGTAGTCGAACATGCTAACCACTAGACCAATGAGGCAGTGGAATATAATATATATTTACTTTATTGACACTCTTTCATGGCTCTTGTATAAATACGTATCTAACGTGAACCTTGGACAAGTTGCACTTTTTTAAGCACTCGTTTAAAAACAATGCATCAAATTGTCTAATGGACAATTGGCCTTACCACAAATTGCGTTTCAACTATTCTGTACTTTCTCTTCGAGTACGGAAGCCTTAAAGTAAATATTGTTGTACTAAAAAGATAAGAATGCTTGATAAATGGGATCAAGGCTGAAAGTGAATGTTATTAATTAACATGTCACTCGAGATTTCCTCACAGTGCGTCGATTTCGAGAGCACCGCACTAGCGATCTCTTTAGTTATCTGATTAGAATTACATTACATAGTTTAAATATCAATCACTTTCCATAGATTGCTTTGGAATATATGTTTCTCAGCTAATTGAAACTTGAACATATTCTCACTTTATGTTCTAATATGAAAATCTAAAAATCAAGTAAATCGTATTGGAATATGTAAAACGGCACTTCGAAATTTTCAATAAGCATTAACGTTACTACCTACACATCTTCTTAAAATAACCTTGTTGTGAGGATGAAAAATTTTCCCGCTAGAGCAAGCCCAATTACGAGCTACAGTCAGTGACCGAACACAGTAAGACTTTAACACCATTAAAACCTTCTACAGTTTGTTCGCGTTAAGAATCCAGTGAGTGATCACAGTGACCAGTTGAAGATCAAATTACAAGGTCATGTTCATAGTGACCAATTGAAGATATTCAGCTAGTCACTGTAAACTTCTTAACGTGGGCATAACCTATAAAGGTTCTGAGGAGGTAACTATGGAGTTGAAAATAAAGAATTTTTGCGTTTTAAGCTTATCTTATGGAATTTCTTATATAAGATATATTTTAACTAATACTTCACAGATTATGTAGCGGTTGCAACCATTATGTATGACAGATTTAAATCTTTGTATGTAAAAGTTAAAAAATATAAAGAATTTTATTAAGTACCATCGACTACAATGTTATGTGACTAAAATATACACAGTGAATAGGCAATGTCGTAAAAAACACTTAATGACATTTCTTGGTGATTCAATGAATATGGCGTGATTATCACATCAAATTATTGTATCAAAAACACGCTGCTTATAATATAATTTTACTACAATTGAAATCACCTTATAACTTTGTACTTCAAATAATTATAATAAAAAGTTACTTTTATCTAAAAATCACATAAAACCATTTATTCTATAGTTTCAAGCTTTTGCTTACAGAAGTAATACTACTTCTAGCAAAATATTCTGTAACGGAATACAAGCGACTTATTATAAGCATATATTATAAATAAGTGTTATATAAAAACGCTAGAAAGCAAACACGTAATAACCCACGAAACGAAAATTGTTCATCAGAACAGAAAACTAAAAAAAAAAAAAAACAATATATTTATTAAATGATGATCAACAAATATATTTATCGACTATAGTTATCATTTTCAGAGACTATATTGTGTGTTGCTAACCATATTGTACCTTATAAGAAGTGGTCTTAACCAAAACTAACTAGTTCACGATTTAAATTTAAATCGCTTTCATATTGGTTTTGTTATAAAAATCAAATCTATTGAATACTACAAAGGTTGGCATCCTTTTCTTATAAAAGGGCCGGACCACAAATGTATTGTGGTCCTATTGGGCTAAAGTATACTTAGTTCAAATTGTTGATTTATGTTTTATTTCTGATCTTACTTTATTAGACCAGGGGTAGCCAACCAACGGCAAGCGGCCCACAAGTGGACGACTACTGGATTATAGAACATTAAATTCACAGCGTTGATTTATTCTAAATCGTTGTTTATTACATCATGAGTAGCCAATCTGCGACTCGCTTGCCACAGGTTAATTCCCCTGAACTAAAGCACACTTACATCACATAGTGAATTTATTCTGGATCGTTCTTTATCAGATCAGGGGAGGAAACTAACGGCTCATAAATTGTCGACTCTCGGGCTAATGATCACCAACTTCACAGTCTTTTTACTCTGGATCATTGTTTATTAGACCAAGGGTCGCCAACTAAAGGCCCGCGGCCCACATGCGACAGCCTCTAATGTGCCGACCGTAGGCATATAAATATAAGTAAAGATAATATAACACAAATTTTAGTTTTATATTCCATAAGAAAAGGTCGCTGACCCACGAGTTACATCAACGACTCAAAACCAAGCCAACGTCAAAAAGACGGTAATTGTTCCCAAAACTTTAGACTGACGGCAAACTATGAGGTGCGCGGATTTAATGTTATTCCCGTAAACAAGCGATTGCATATAATTGCTCAATTCATGATAAGAAAACCCTTAATCCTTGAATTTAAACCTTATTATTGATTAATTTAACAAATAATGCTACAGTTTTGTTATAAAAATATTTTGGAGGTTACTACGTGTTTCCTGTCCAGTGTCGATATAATACATCAATTATTGTTAGGTTCTGTCTTGACAGTAGAGAGTACAAATTGACACCCATATCATAAACAATATAGGGTTAAAATTTGTATCTCAAAAAAATATTAGAAATATATGATATCTATAATAATAACACAATAATCGCTTATATAAATAGATTTACCCAAATGAATCTAGATGTTGTAAAAATAAATCTTAATAAAAATACAGTATCGTCTGAAACATAATATGATTCATTCCATTGTTAATGATGCAAAAAAAATCTATAAAAAATAATAGCACTATTTACATAAAAAGAGTATATAAGAGATAATTGCATTTGAAGTAAAAATCCTGTGATTTAAATAAATGTGATTTTAAGATTTAAGTTTTAGGTTTAACAAACTTTGTCTTAAAAAAAATCCATCTATCAATCAAAACTGTGGTTAAAAAAAATCAAATTTTTTATGTCTTAAGTTGATAAATGAATGTCACTTGCAACATAGATAATAAAATGCAAAATATTATTCGAAATAATAACGAAGATTTCGAAAAAACATAAATACATGTAAGATCTGTGAAAGGCTATATTATAATATGCTTAATGTCATTCTATATAATACGAAGGAGAGGGGTTGTATTTTTTTTATTTTAGATATAATAGAATATCTTATCATACATTGTCCTATTCAATATAACAATACTCATTGTATATGTGAAGTAGTCTCTAATTAAATATCACTATATCTAAAGTATAAATTTATTACTCTAATAGACTTAAAATGTCTATATTTCCACTAAGAGCGAATCATTATTCATTTATTTATGTTTTATTACTAAAAAAAATATTAAACAACTTTAGTTTTCACTCAACATTTTTGATTTTATTGTAACATATCAAAGATGTCGGTCTGTGTGTTTTCCCTTTATATTGGTTTTTGCGCTATCCCGTAAGTAAGTAAGAGGTGATTGATCTTATCGATCTATCTATTATTATCTTATGGATTATAATCAGTATCGTACCGATTTTTTTTAGTTTGGTGGCACGATTTTGTAATAAATTAGAAAGTTCAGTTTCCTACATTTCCGCTGCCGAACCCAAGGCCTCTGCAAAGCAAGTACTCGTATTATATCGCTAGCGAGTCCGTCAAACTCTCATTTATGAATCATAAAGGAACAATAAATTCTAATAATTGAGAACAGCCCAAAACAGCCAATAAGAATGCCTACTTAAATAAGGCGAACAATCACAGCGCTTACAATTTGGAAGCGAGACAGAAGAAAATTCACTCTTTTTTACAAAATTGAAATACGATTAATAGCCGTATAGTTCTCATTTACACAAACAGATAAAACTTGTTTTAGTTATATAAATAACTTGTAAATTAACGCATTCTCTATGTTGGATTTGAATCCAATTACATATATAGGTTCAATCAATCTAAATGTACAATGTCATTAGTATAAGTCGTTAAAAGAGTAACTACTGGTGTAGTGTTTATATTATTCGTGGTGGTGGTTTATTCTATGTATATTTTTGTTGGTGAACAATAAGTGTTTTCTCTCTCTCTCTCTTCTAGGTTTCTCGCCGGCAGTGGTGGATTTCTGGTAAAATCCTTCTAGAATAATATTTTGATGAAACGTTCGTTGGTACTCGTCAACGAGCGTTATAAAACGGTCCGTATATATGTCAATGTAAAAAATGAATTATTAGCTCTTGCTAGTCTATAAAAATATATTTTAGCATCTCTGCTAAGGTAATAACATAAAAGAGGAATGATAAATCACGTTAAAAAATATATGAAGTATTGTGACCCTGCTCGTATAATTCTAATACCGATTGCTGTTATAGAAATTTGTCCATTGAAAAAAAAAGTGTTTATTATATGCTAAAAGTAAGCAAACATCTAAAAAATATGCTATGAGTACGCTTAATAACAAAATTTGTGAATTCATTTATTTATATAAATAACTAAATAGGTGATTTTGTCATATGTGAACAAATAGGCGTATTTATATTGTGTATGGTTCAATTGCTATAGTGAAAATATAAGTTAACTCTATCAACTACCCTCACTTTTCAACTATACGTAATTATCTTAGGATACTAAAACAATTGTGATATTAACGAATACTAAATAACCCTTTACGATAAGGTTGAATAGTGAAAATATTTGTTCACATTATCATCTACCCGCATTCTTTAACTCTTTATTATTTAACTATACGTAATTTATCTCGGGATATTAAAATGAGCTACTAAGTAACACTAGTTGAAATGCTTTATCAACTACCCTCATTATTTATCTACAAATTATTTCACTAAAGGTAATTATATCGTAATATTTAAAAAATATTGTGATACTAAGGAACACTAGTTAAAACCCTCTATGAAAATGTTAGATAATGAAAATATAAGTTAACTTTATCCACTACCCACATTATTTAACTATTGGTAATTATCTCGAAATATTTCATAAAAATACTACTTAAAACCCCCCAACAAAGGTTAGACAGTGAAAATATAACAACATTATTAACTACCATCATTATTTAATTATAGCTAATTATTTCAGGAAATTAAAAAAAGAATTGTGACACTAGTTAGAACTCTTCATCACGAGCTTGGAATCTACTACCAGAAAACCTGTTATTTATATCAAAGTACCTTTGCCATGATAGACTACCCTCTTTGTATAACTAGACTGGATCTTTCCGTCTAGATGCCGGTGAACCAGGCAGGTAACCCTTTAGTCAGTCAATACTCAAATCGTTGGAGAAGTGGCGTGACAACTTGGCGACGTCGAGGCCAGTGAAGTCGGTGAAGATGTCAGTGTTAGCTGTACTAGGTTTTGACTGACCAGGAGTAGTGCTGCTTGACGCCTCCACGCATGGTTCTATGGATACTAACCTATCTTCTTGGCTGCTTACTTCAAAAGGCTCTGATATACCTACGGTGAAAAAATCGATTTAGAACACAACATTGTACTTTAAACAAGAACACAGTGAAGTGAATCCCATCGTCAATAAAAATTTGTATAAACTAGACTTTGACTGTATCTGACGTGATAATAAGTTATAACATAGTCTAAGATAATTACGTGTTAACCTGGTACAACGTAATCTACCTCTTCAAGATTAATTAATTTACTCAAACTTTAACAAAGGGACTCCTTTCGCAATGGATGCGATAAATATATATGAATATCCCCATATTTTTAACAAATCGAGAATTAGGGGTGTCATTTCTTATATTATATAAGTTATAATCAAGTTTTGTCTAACATATTTACCCAAGACACTCCTAACTTCAGACTTCGGCTGACTGAAGTATATGAAACGATAGAAGCCTGGTGTGCGTACTCCACTGCCCACAGGAAAACTCAGTGTGATTGTTCGTGGTTGACCAGGAATTGGAGCAGTTTGAGGAAGGCTTACTTTCGCCAGATATTCATACGCTATGTAATCATCCAAACTGTGAAAGTTGGCCTGTAAACAAAGAAAACTTAAACTGATTAATTATGTACCAAACATAGTAACATCAGAACTGTTACTAATCCTAATTTGTACATAGTGGCGTAAGAACTGTAACTAACTTTATTTAAGTACATAGTGACATTAGAACAGTTACTAACGTAAATTTGGAACAAAGTGACGTCGGAACTGTTACTAGCTTTAATTGAGAACATGTGACGTCAGAATTGTTACTAATTATAATTTGGTACATAGCGATGTAAGAATTGTAACTATAATATACTATTATAACATTCAGTGTCTGTTTTAACATATATTTAGAACTTGAGTGGATGACTAAAAAAGTATTTTGATAAAGATTGAAAATTTACTAACATATATATAAGGAAAGTGGAAACTATAATAATATTTCAATGAAAATAGTGTTTTTAAACTTACATCATATATTCCAATCCAGTCGTTCGGGTTGATTTCAACATCAGGTGACAACGTACATTGCGTTCTGAAATCTGCATCGCCAATGTACCAAATCCGTATTATTGGTGCGAATTCCACTGTCTTCACTGTGTAATTCGCGAATGCCTGTAATTCAAGAACTTTTAGTAAAGTGTTAATAATATCCTTTCTAAGTGTATATAAATTATTAACAGATTTTTTTGTTTTGTAACACAACTCACAACCAGGGCATATTCATCGGATATAAGTGATTTTTACCTTTACTTATATTATTAAACGAAGACTTAATCACTCAGTACATCGCCTCTTTACATATACGACCGCTTGTCCTAAATTTCCCCTTACATATTTTAGATAGGTATAGGTATGAAATATATGTCATAAACTAACTTGTTAAACTAAAACTAGCCCACTTCTTATTACTTAAAAGAACTTTAACTAAATATAACTTAATAGAATAATACTACAAATATAAAATTCACAGATATAATTAAAATGACAGTCTGTTTGTAATTAGAAATAATTTTAATATAAATTATTTTCACTTAAAGTATATGAATTTATATCTTATTAAATAATGCCTGTGTATTTATTCCCTTTAATCTTTGCACCAACAGAACTGGTATTGACAGAACTCTCACTGGTTAAATAGCTGATATTATAAGGAGCAATTAGGCTAGTTTCATTTTAAAAAAAGGCATCCAAAATTACACCAGTAAAATCACGGGGAACAACAAGTTATAATATATAATTAGTTAATTGAAGTGCCTTTACATTATATACTTTTTGTTTGTATACGAGAATATTGGAAACAGCTACACAGATTTTGATGGGATTTTCTAACTGACAGCTGACTTTTACTTCATACAGTTACGGAAAATATCAAGCGTATTATTACTTTACATGAAACTGTCGACTTTACCTAGTTTCTAATGTATATTTGAAATACCGAAATAGCTAACAGGAAAATATAACTCTAAGTCATCTCAGCCAGTGAGTAACTTAACGATCCAATTTATCACAATGCTAGAAACTTTCTGGAATTAATGTCAATTTAATAACAATAACTTTGCATCCCGTACCCTCTGTTATTGATAATTACAATGCTTTTCGACATTTCGCATTGAAATATCTTAATTACTTTGGGATTTTTTTTTGTGACTGAGACTAATTTTCTTACATTTTACCTCATAAATTAGGACTAGCTTGATAGGTAGAATAAATCAACCCATATATCAAGTTAAGACAAGTTATGACCATATTTCTTTACAAACAAAGTAATTTTATTTGTACTTGGTTTGTTTCTCAGGCTTTGTACGATATATACATACCAACGACTCATACTGAGACCTTCAATAAATAACGACCTCGCGGGCGCAGTGGTGCGAGTACTCGCTTTTCTATCAAAGGTCCTGTATTCGACCTCCAGTAGGGCGAAGCTTATGAAATTAGATCTTCTAATTTGTCTGAGTCTGGATTAGTGAGAGGCTTCGGCCGTGGCTAGTTACCACCCTACCAGCAAAGGCGTACCGTCAAGCAAGATTTGTGTTCCGGTACGATGCAAATCATAAGAGGCAAATTGCCCCTTAACCAATGTGTGATCAAGCGCTCATCTGTCAGCATTATAAAAAAATCTTTAAATAACTGAGTATTTGGGACACCGTTTAAAAAAATCCTTTGTAGGTAATAAACATATGTACTTTCAAATCCCACTTAACCAGATTTTACTATATAAATATTTTAAATAGATGGCCCTTACGTATAAAGAGACAAGTACAAGATCCTAATTTTTTAAGACGGCATTTCAAAAATAAATAGCATCATATTGTAATGGCTATAACATTAAAATAAAAGATGACTCAGTAGATAAATGGGATGTTATAATCATAGAAATTACAAAAACGTCTAAAATGCAAGTTGACTCTTTATACGTAGGGGCCATCAATAAGCAGGATCAATATAGTAACAGTAGGAGCTAGATAATAATAAAAAAGCAACAAACCGGATCATCAGAATCTTGTTCAACTTGTGGTGACTCTACAGCCTCTAATATATGAGTACATGTAGCGATTGGTTCAGCGTTAAGTTCTGAAGCTCTAACAAATGTTTCCGGTGCAACTATAGCTGATCGCATGCGTATTTGTGACTTAGCAGCTTTAGGTGGGCTTACGACTGGTGCATGTTTGTGCCGAATCTAAAGTGCGATTAGTTAAAACTATATTGCCAACCCATATTAACAATGCCATAACAAAACGAACGAGTCAGACAATATAAAATACAGCGGTCGAAACAAAAATGATATTATTACGTTATAAGTAAAAGGAAGAATTAAGGTAAAAGATATTTGCATAGTTACGACCCCTAGAGCAAGCAAACAATATTTTGAAAGATTTCTGGCTCACTAGAGAGACATAGTAATTTCAATAGCTCTATTAATAACATGAAACATACCGCTGCTTTGAGACATGGTAATCACGTCACCAAAAAATTAAATGCTCTAGTATTCTCAATGTTTCGTTCAGAAGGATAATTACTCTATAACAAGATTGTAGCTACTCTTGATCTGGGCCACGAGCGTCTACAGAATAACCACAATGGATGTTTCGTTTCCTTAATTCTATTGTAAAAATATATACTTAAAATGTGTCATTATTAAATTAAAGCATCGAACATAAACCCGTTCACGTTAACATAGATAAAAAATATCTTGCCAGAAATCTTCCAATGTTGTGTATATCATGAGTTTATAATGTCTGACACATTCAGAAATCATAGTTATAAAACTATTTTAACTGGTAACTACTCATTAGTTAAAAGCGCCATGCTCGGTTAATCATTATTCTATGCTCACACTTAATACAAAACAATATTGCTTTATTGATGAAGAACTATAGAAGCTACAATTACAAAATTAAGAGAAAATTAAAAATGGTGGGATATTCCCACCATTTTATAAGTGCAAAATAACTTTGCCAAAGCATGATAACTGCAATGGGGTTAAGCGTTTTTAAAAACAAACATAAGAAATCGTGAATAATGTCAAAGTTGTATTAAAAAATCTAGTATATTTATTACAAAATAACAAAATCTTTATCTATATATAGATAGGAGATACCCAGGTATCTATTGACTCATCATGATATTTCTGGAACCATAAGACGTAGAGACTTGAAATTTGGTAGGAATATTCCTTTTGCGGAATAATTCCACCCGCAAGCGGGGGCTTTAATTACAAAAGTTAAAATTTTCACATTAAAAAAATTATATTACAAAACAATATTCTTGTCTGTTTGCTTTTCGCTATAAACTCAGAAACTACTTAAAGTATATTTATACGGTTTTCATCAATAAATAGGGATATATGTAAATTTGTTACGATTTCCAAAAAAAATATTTAACGTCTTAAAAGGATCTGAATAAGTGAAATATGTAAGAATATTAAGTTTAAAAATCATATAGCCTCCATCACCAGTAAAGCGATATTTTAGAACATTTAAAAGTTGTCGATTTTGTGGTACAATTCTCTAAACAAGTCTTTTTCTCAACTGAAAAATGAAAAAATGCTTTTCAGTGAATAAGGTCATTGATGCTAAATACAACGGAATTTTCTATAACGGAAGCATAAAAACGCAAACTTTAGTTAGGTTAAGTCTCGTCAGAATCAACAACTGAATCTAAGAAAAATTGCAATAAAATCTACCGATAATTATATTTAAAGCTGTTTTAGATTGTTAGTATGTTAATGGGGCAATGATAATGAACATATGCTATTTCTAAAAATTGTTATATTGTTTCTGTAGTGTTATTTGTAAAAAAGTAGCTGCATTATTTATTATTTATTTATTTATTTATTTATTCGTAATCAAGTAAATTTACAAGCATACGATATTTACAAGCAATTCTTCACAAATTTCTTGAGGTTTCAGCGTAAACTAATTGTTTTGATTATAGAATACTAACTTAAGTCCCGATTTACTCTGCATAACTTAAAGTTTCTTTACGAACAAAGAACATTAAGATGAGTTATATTAAATAAAGACGTGATGGTCCAATGGATAGACACGTGGATTTTTGATAGGAGTCACGGGTTGAAATCGTGGGCATGCACCACTGCGTTATCTTTATAGAACTTCTATACCTAAGCATGGTTAAAAAAGTCACCACTATACTTTTCGACGAAGGCAAACATAGTGAGGGAATCTACATATCCAGAAAGCAATTTTATGGTATGTTTAACTAGCCAACTCGCAATGGAGCACCACGATGGTTCTATGCAATAAAAAAACATCCCTCCTATGAGTGTGGAGGCCTGTCCCCAGCTGTGGGACGATAATAGACTGCTACATACTTTTATTACTAGGTGAACTAATTTGTGAACTGAACTGAATTCATGAAATATTCATGGTATATTCGACGGCCTGGCTGGCGCAGTGGTGCAAGTATTCACTTTGCTAGAAGAGGTCCCGGGTTCGATCCCCGGTAGGACGAATTTAGGAAGATCTATTTTCTAATTTGTCTGACTCTGGACTGGTAGGAGGCTTCGGCCGCGGCTAATTACCACCCTACTAGCAAAGAGATTTGTGTTCCGGTAGGATGCTGTGTAGAAACAATAAGGGGTATATCGCCTCTTACCTAGATTAGCGCGCTTCCATCTTACTGTACTGACTGTATCATCACTTACCATCAGGTGAGATCACAGTCAAGCGCTAAACTGTCAGCAATAAATAAAAAAAATTATATAATAATTTAAATGTACATGTACTTTTTATAGACATAAAGAAACATCTATATTTTTATAGTGTATACAAAATAGTTCCTACTGGGAACCGAGAACCAACTCACATCATAACGTCAGGTAGGCCTTATATTGTCATTATTATGTGAACACGTAGTTGGAAATAAGGTTACATACATTTAAAAACAGGTATAAAAAACAAAATAACCCGGTAAGTAATATTTCGCCTTCGTACTGCAAACAACATATCGACCTTAACCTCTACGTAACAATTCTGACGTAAACAGCTCAAGGCATGCCATGAATAATTCTTACTAACTACACAAAATTTCAATACTGACATGAGAAAAGGAATACATTTTATCAACAAGGCAACTCTCGAATTACGCTTTAGTATTTTTTTTATTGTTTACATGTACATTCTAAGATGGTAGGGTGCAAAACATATAATTTTCTACATACGGGATATTTGGTTTTAGGATAGCGGCACGTTTTAATTGGAAGGGTGACAATTAGCTACGACCGAAGCTTCCCTCTATTCTAAAGCTCGACTAGAACATACAATTTCCTATATTTGCCCCCTAAAGAATCGAATTTGATACCTCTGTTAGCAAAGCGAAAACTAGGACCATTACGCCATCAAGGCAAGTCAAGTCAAGTTAATTAATATTTGGAACTGTCAAGATTTATCTTATTTTTAGGACTATAAGATAACACTTTTTACGTAGCAAAATTGAAGTCAATTATTGCATTGCATATGATGGTCTAAAGATAACTTTTAAGTAATATAGTTTCTTCAAAAAATTGTGTGCAAGTTCGAGTAGATCCATAAATATGGTATGCTTGTGACATGATTATAGCAAGAGTGCAGATGATGGGAATATTACTGAAACGAGGTAAATCAACAAACAAAAAACATTTTCATATGAAAGGAACATTAAAATGTGTATTTGTAATTGCAACTATGAGATATCTTAAGGAAACTAAAATATACATTGACCCGAAAATACACATTAACATAAAGTTCTCCAAAAATCATATTACAAATATAAAGTGGAAATTGTTGTCTGGGGTTAGTATATAAATTACTTCTTGTATATCTTTGTGTTTGAACGTGTGTGCAATACATGTTAAAACTCAAGTTGCTACAATGGATCAGGAATATACACATTTTTGAGCCACTGAGTTTTACATTTTGCAATTTAAAAACGTTACATTAATTATACAAACTTAATTATAAATTTCAGCCTAATTAATATATTAATGAAGTAAATTACAACACTATATAAATATCAAAGAATAAACACAAAATCCGGCAAACATTCCATAACAGAATCATAGTAGTTTGATATTTATGATGTTAGAACATAACTAACCTTAATGTTATATTGAGCGACGACTGGCTTGTGATCACTGACTGTATAGTGGGGTATGTGGTTGTAAGATACCACATCTGCCCTCAGCGTGATGTTCTCGTAGTTATTAGCAATAACTTTGTACAATATTCTATCTGTCCACGAAGGCTTGCGTCTATAAGTGTTAAAGATATTACATAGTAACTTTGCAAGTGTTTGTACTTATTTTAATTCGATTTTCCACATAGCCTTCTTTTATTGCTGAAAGGTTTAGTGCTTGACTGTGATATCACCTGATCACCTGAGGTAAGAGATGGTACAGCCTGATGGATGCGCGCTGACCTGGCGCGCGCCTAATTTACTTCTTATCGTTTCTACAAAGTATAGGTCCGGAACGCCAATTTTTTGCTTGACAGTGGCCAGCAATGTCCAGAGTGAGATAAATTAGAAAATATAATTTCCTAAACTTGGGATAGAATCTAGGAGCTCTGCTAGCGTAGCGGATACTCGCACCATTGCGCTACCGAGACCGTCAAGTGTTTAAAGTATCTTACGATTTAAGTGTTGATATTAGATTCGCTTGAATATTATTTTTTTATATTTAATATACATATTATGACGAATAACTATGTTAATTAGACGCTCTTTTTTGCTTTATTTAAGTACGTTTATTAGTACTCGTTGAAATAAATTGAAATACGTAAATTTAAAAAGATAAAATATGTCATATTAATACTATTAGCATATTTGAACTTTACTAAGTTATCGAAAATTTCAGCAGATAACACAGATTATCAGAATGTTACCTTTAAAAAAGATAAAAAAGGTAAGTAGCAGCCCATTGACGTCCCACTGCTGGGCACAGGCCCTCACTCATATGAGAGAGGGTTTTAGAGCATAAACCCACCACTCTGCTCCACTGCGGATTGGCAGGCATAAAATATATTTATAAATTATGTTTATTTGTTAAGTCAACAAAGAAAAACAATTAGTAAAGTAATGTTATAAATAGTGCAAAAATATTAATAAAAGAATTGAAAACGTAAGTAACTAAGTCTATAGGGAAATTACCGCGTAATAAAGGTGTAGAAAAATAAAACAATAATGCAATGGCAAGATTATAAAATACAATTGCAAAACTAAATTAATAAGGCAATTAAATTACTGCAGATTAATTCATATATCTGTCAATTTCCTACACAGTAAAACGTTGACATCGTATCGATTATTAATTCATTACAAGGAATACACAATGGAAACTTTATACAGCGACAGTCAATTTTACGATAATCTTAAAGCATCGTTTACGTAATACAAACCCATGGAAAAAAATAACCTGTGAAATGAACTAACGTGAATAATGCTTAGAGCAACAGTAATAACTCGGTAAATCCCTAAATGTATGATAATTGTTGTAAGATCATAAACTTATATACGGCAACTTTTTTTTGATAAAATGTTACTAAATATTTCCGTTGTAATTTATAGCCGTTCATTATAAATTAGCAAATAAAAATTTGAGGATAAAAAAATTTACATACGTACTCATCTGTACCGCTCAGAAATGATAATATAGCGTTCAGAGTTATTATATGATAAAGTAAAAGTTTTCTAAGCGTTTTCACGTTGGTTCTTTCACAGGTTAATTTTTTTCATGGGCTTGTAGCCTTTAAGGGAGCGTTTACTCGCTTTACTAGCATTGCATATACCCATATGCAATGCTCGTAAAGCGAGTCGCGATGGAAAAGTTGTATTTTATAATTTTTCTAAGTTTGGACAGGTGGGTGCCTTCGGTCGCAGCTATCCATATACCATCCTACCAGCAACGACTTGCCGCTAACAAAAAAAACGAATATCATGACGAAACTATTGAAAGGTAAATCAACTATACATTACTTTATAAACTTTTTTTATCGCGCCATATACTTTTTATTTTTGTCAGTTTTATATCCAAAAGTTTGTCTGTTAAAATATTGATTTTGCAATATGACCTTCCTTTACATGCTATAGCCCCTTCTTAACTATTATTTGATTTTTCCTGTAATTGTTTTATGGTGTCTGGTGTGCAATAAAGAATTTGTTTATCTCTTTCCATATTACTGAGTCATAACATTATTTAACATCAGGTGAGATCAATGTGAGGTGCCAATTTGTCAGCATAAGAAAATGACTTTGTATGGTTTACTTTATTTCCCAAATTATGATATACTTTACCAGAATACGAGATTATGTTCTTCTTAAACATTAAAAGATTCTTTCTCATGCTATATGAGTATCATAATTGGTTGCTCACAAACTTTTATTAATACTCACACAATAAAGGCTAGAGAAATGTGGTAAAAAAATAAGTTTTGGATTGTATGACGTTATATATAGTTTATATTGTATATATAAAAGCATTTCGCAATAGAAATCTTATCTAATACAGATCAAGACGCTTACTTTATATCATAATCGTCGGTCCCTGTCATGAATTTATACGTCGGTGGAAATCTGATTTCGGGTTCCGAAAATTCTGAAAACGCCTCTCCATTGTCCATTACTGCTAATAATTGGTCATGCTTCAAGAGAGCCGTATATTTGTCCTTTTCGACCTTATGCAATGAAGCCACAATTTCTTCCGATGTTGGACTGGCACCAGTGGGGTAGTCAGTTCTAAAGTTTAGATCGCCTACCCAAAACACGTAACTGGAAGAAAAGAAAACCTCGCTTAGGCGTTAACAAATTCTGACTAGTAAAATTAATTCCTTTAATCATTTGTTTAAAAGCTTTGAAATTAACAGCCAATTTATAATTATAGCTTCAGAATTAATAGAAGTTGTACTATTTCAGTTTCAAAACCAATATAGAACTACTTTAATGGAGTCTGTTTTGATAACAGTGTATAAACGAAATTTATCTGCAAATTTTCTTACCTTTGAAGCTAATTCTCATGACAAACTGTAACTTATACTTTTTCAATTTTTAAAGAAATTTGGAGATGCCACATGAACCGCAATCTCGTATCATTGTTTAAAGTAAATTTATCTCCAAAATATGGATTCTGACTGGTTTATTTTTGAAAAGTTGTTTCGTAATGTTGTTATTTAATTAGATAATAAAAATAGTAAGCAGCAACCCATTACCATCTCTATGCTGGGCTTAGGCCTCCTCACTTATAAGAGTTTTTAGAGCCTAGACCAACCCCGCGGCTCCACTGAGGCTTGGCAGGCAATTATTACTAATTAATGATTATTGTTTATAAACTTTTGTGGGAATTGATCACAAAAAAATTATGCGAACACTTTTACTTAAGTCGCGAAGAGACTAGTTTCGAACTCAAAGTCGTGAACTTACTATATTTCATAAAGAACTAATGCATAACTTTTATACAACTCTTATCCTCTATTTATCGCTTAATTATGTCAACATAAAGACTTACAACTAAACGAGATAAGCATATAACAAAATGATACATAGGTCACTGTCCTAATGTACTAGTTCCAGACCCGAATAACGTGTTTGTAGCTTATTACATACCTATTAGATATTATATTCATTAATTGTTAATAATTACGAGGATAATTGTCAGTTCTCATGCAAACAGAACAAATATTTACAATAATTCAATAAAAAAATACAATGGTTTCCTGTTTCTATTTTCTACCTCTACAAACGACGTCAGAAAAGATTTTTTTTTAATTTAATACAAATCAAATTTTCCTGTAAATATAAATCTAAAAAATAATAATAAATACTTGCATTTTATATCGGAAAATACTCTTTATATCCAACTAGAAGTAATGCTATAATATGCACATACGTGTACTGCTGGTATTACATACTAGCTGAACCTCCGACTTCCGTCAGCGTTTTTTGGGTAGCATTTTCATTAATTTAGGCTAATTGTTTTACACATAAGAAACATACGTAAAAATACTTCAATAAGCTATTTGCTGTGTATAACTGCAAAGAGCTTATAGTCGTAATTCAGGCTCTAGGTTATCGGTGTACCAAATTTCTTTCATATTCTTTAAGTAGTGAAAGCAAAACAGAGTTACCTTCGCATTTATAATATTATAGCTATTAGTAAGTATTGTTACCGTTCTTAGCTGACCCCTACTCGGCAAAAGGAATATTCTAACCAAATATCAAGTCAATATTGCCTAATGGTTCCAGAGATGTCGTGATGAGTCAATAGATACCTGGATATCTCTTATATATAATATTATACTATAATATAAACTGCCTATACATATGCGAAAACTTGCAGTAAGTCCATAAAAATATTGACTCTTTTAAGAAGAAAAGTGAACACACCTTATATAAGTTAGGAAATAAAAGTAAAATTGTTACAAATTCTAGTAGACTGAATAAAATTAAGATTTCATTCAAGGGTATACGTTTCTATAATAAATACCCAGAAGAAGTTACAAAGATGTCACTTACGAAGTTTAAATCAATTATTAAAGGAAAGCAAATTGAGAAATCGTTCTATAAATTCAAGGACCATTTAAAAAATAATAAAAATATGGCAGTAATTAAAATTGTTCTAAACGAAGTAGAATAAATTAAACGTAAATATATTGTAATGAAGATAGGAAACAAAAAGTGACATCTCACTGAGTTTGTTGTGGGCTCTTTTCAGAACAGGGCGCGAAGGAACACTCGTAACTTTATATCATCATCAGTCGAACATTGAAACAATTATACTGAAAAAACCACATTGGACCATATTCAAAAGTGAGATAAATGCCTTTTTGAATAAAGAATTTGAATTAATATTGAACGACACTATTAACACAATGAAATTCATATATCTATTAACGAAAGCAGACATTAGGTATCTAAATAAGTAAATATCACATAACAGGTCAATGGATAGATATCGAGTTAAAATCCTAGCCAGGCACTACTTAGTACTATATGTAAAATGTATGTCCATAATTGTTGTTTAAAATCACATCATTGATGAGAAAAAAACATAATGAGGCATATTCCTGGAGCAATCCTGGGATACGAGCAGCGTCGTGGGTTTAAGTTGAAGGAACTCCATCTTCTATGAGTGATAAGACATGTGCCATGTATTTAATAAGTCAATATGACTTAAAATAGACCAACGGATAGACACGTGGATTGTTATCAAGAATCTCGAGTTAAAATCCCAGCCAGGCACTACTTAATACTCTGTGTGAAATTTATGTCCATAATTCTCGTTTAAAAATTCATCATTGGTGAGGAAAGAAACTAATGAGGCAAATCCCTTAAGCAATCCTGGGATACGAGCAGCGTGGTAGGTTTAAGTTGTAGGAACTCACTCTTCTATGAGTGATAAGACATGTGGCATTAACATCTTACGTAAGGATCACTTTTTTCGAAATACTGAGCCTGGTATTTACTAAAATTAACGCTGAACCCGTTAGTCAATACCGTATTCAAGGTTGCTCATACGAAAGAATTACACATAAGTTTATACAAATAAAAGATATAGATAGCAAACGATACTGGACGATAAGCGTCCTCAATATAAGCGTGGTATATATTTTCAGGAACTAAACTGCGAGCTCTTAATAAAACATATGAATAATAATTCAAAATATGTAACGGGATGGATATATATTACGCTACATAGATAAATAGATATCATTTGCGATGAAATTACGTGAATCTCGTGAAGTAGGCTAGGTATTTATATAAATGCTTTTAGAAATGTTGATACGATACTTTAATACACCCTTGTGTATTTTTGTAGCTAGAAGAGAGCCAGTTAAGCTAGGTATGAATATTAGCCATCTCATTATATGTCGTGAGGTATTGACAGTGTATATAGTATGGAATATGTACTTTAACTAAATATTCGAAGACGAAAAAGAATGATTTTCCCAGGTTAAAATGTGAAACTTTTATCTGTTTATTATAATGGACAGAGTAACAAAAAAAAAATTCCTGTAAATTTAATAATAAATATCCAAACTGTGATAATTTACATAATTTAAAAATGGTTGCAAGTTTATTCAGATATTAACATATATAATTTAAAAAAACATTTATTTTCTGTAACATTACCTATCCACTAGTAAAACTTACACCATAATCAGTCCAGCCATTTCGGAGTATAACAAAAATCAAAATTTTAAAATTTCGTTTTTTTTTACATTTATATGCGTTCAGTGAAAAGCTGTCATTTTATTATTATACAGATATAAATATATCAATAATCATAAGTGTCGTCGGATGTACCTAGTTTAGGATAAAATAATATCGTATGAAAACGTATTTATATTTGGAATTATTTAATTTTATAAATAATAATTGAATAATTATAATATAATCTACGTAATCAAAAACCTATAACGGGGAATTTTATCCCAAATATTTTTGTTTTTAGCTGGCTATTATAATTTTAGATAAAGATAATATTACATTTTTTTACTTTTTATTAAATCATATTTAATGAAAAAATAGCTCAAAATACATGTGGCTAATATGTTATAAATGTATGTGAATGAACTCCTCCTAAATGGCTGTATCATTTTTAAGAAACTTTTTGTGTATGTTCATGTGGTTTCAAGAACGTTTTAGATTGACAATACGATCGGTTAAATAAAGGATATCCCGACATTTCCATGGGGTCAAAAACTACGCAGGTGTCACCACCACGAACATCTAGAAACGTAATAAAATTAAGACTCCCCGTTTGATCGGTCAACATTCTACCGTCTACATTCTATTATCTGTCGATATCGTTAAAATGCTTACCGATAGATAATAATGTACTTGAACGTAATGTATCATGTACTATATTCAAACTACAGAATATTTAAGGCCTGACGTCAGCGATAATATTTCATAATGCTCTTTTTTACTTATAAATATTTCATGCACTTTTTCGTTAATTAAATGTAACCCCAATTGTATGTAACACGTTCAAAATCCCATAAAAATAAATATTTTATAGCAAGACAAAGAAAAATCACATATCATTGTAGACCATAACATTCAACACTCCAGCTATAAAAAAACAAGTTTAGATTATTTATCACCTGAAGAGCCTATTTATAATAATTCGGGTACTTGAAAGATAGTCACATTTTCTTAAATGAGTAATGTAAAAGTGGAAATATGATGCAAACATACATGTAATTTTAAATTGAAATTCTAAACTATCTCACAAGAATTTCCTAAACTTTACATAGAAAGAGTTGTGGGGTTATTCGCAGCATTCAGCATAAAAAGAATTCATATTCATTTATTCATGCATAGAAAGAAACTTTAAATGTTTTGCGCAAGCTTTCAATAGATGGCGTGGTAAAACTTTTCACGAAATTTTATTTCTAAATTAATATTTGTAAGACTGTATTAACCACCAAGTCATATACGAATTTATAAAAATCTAAGGATATGAATTAAAGTATTTTATCGGTTGAAATTTTGAACTAGATATAAAGAAGCTAATAGCTGTTAGTATTGAAATAGAATTAATTTGTACAACTTAAAACCATTTTTAAAGAATGTCTTCTGTTAACCAAAATTTCGATAAGCACAAGGTTATTCAAACTCGTCAACGTTATACAAAGGAATAAGCCTCTAGCGAAGGCCTATACAACTGGCCGAGTGCTTACACATAGCTTTCTAACTAGACTATTACCCTAGTTTTCTAACACGCTTTTATTAGTATCGCCTGTATGTTTGTATATGTGTAAATAAAGAAATATTTGTACTTGAAGTATTGAAATTCAAAAACAAAATTTAATCAATAATTTCTAATATTGACAAAAAACAGGTAGCCTTTTTATTTACAATTCGTAATTTGAGATTTCAATAAATTATTTGTGTTAATTTTAGACATTTCTAATAGTCTAATGTCAATTAGTTACATCAAATCTCTATTTATCTTCCTTTTTCCCTTCCTCTAAGTCTCGGTAGTATAAAATTTGTAGCTTTGTATAAATAGCCACGACCGAAGCCTCCAACCAATCCAGATTCAGACAAATTATAAAACACAATTTCCTAAATTCGCCCTGCCGGGAATCGAACCCAGGGTATCTCGTAGGAAAGCGAGTACTCACACCAATGCATCAGATACTACACTATAAAAAATTACGTATTCAAATTGTGGCAAGACTGAACATGATCGTCATGGCAACACTAAAAGGCATTATTCTGAATATCCATATTATAAATTTAGAGTCTCATACTCCGAAAATTAAAACATTCATTGGTAGAAATTGTTTATATTACATTGCATAAAGATAAATTAATACTTTAAACATTTATTAAGATAATATTTGGCAATAAGAAATCAGGAGCTACTTAAATTTAAAATGAAGTTGCATTTAAAAATTACCGATTAATCCAAAAAAACATGAAATAATAATACCGCAATATACCTACTTGAATGCATATCTTATATTGCGCAAGTTCAGGAGGTTTTTTGAAACAATGATATCATACAAAGATAAAACATACATGTATAGATTAAAAATCAGCGCTATTTGCGATTATACTGTACCCTAGTTCTAAATGTAGTATTGCATATAATAATTATGTTTTAGTTCGTAATAAGACATCAACGCCGACTACAAGCCGTATTAATATCATGCATTACAAGTTTAAAGAAATGTATTTAAACTTGAATGGGTGAATAAAGTTTTTTACTTTAATGGTAAATTTCAACAAGATATATATGGTTAGCGTATACAATAGTAGGAATGAAAATGTAAAATAGAAACCTACAATATAAATCTGATTAATATTATTTTAGTTTACCTAAATGATAAATTTATGCAAAAAAGTTTATCAGCTGTCTGGAATATCGCATTATGATAATTTCTTAAATAGTTTCGCTTTCTTTATCTGTGACACAATTTAGTGTATTTTTTAATATCTAACCTTTTGTATCAATTTAACTCAATCAATTTTAATCAATTCTTTTACGACTTTGGATTTCAATGATTGCTATTTGTGCACAAGTGAAATAATAGATATTACAACGTATTTATATATAATACTAGCTAAAGCAGAAAACGTTGATTTGCCATATAACAAACATTATCGCTATTAAAAAATGGTAATTGATCGTGGAAGGAGAAAATTTTATGGTTTTATGTATTGTTGAATGCTGCATCATAGAAAAATTAAATCAAAAACATTTTATATATAAAAAATTAAGGTGTGGCCCACCCTTATCATTTAGGGGTATGAAAAATAGATGTTGGCCGATGCTCAAACGTACCCTATATGCGACCAAAATTTTATGAAAATCGGTCGAGCCAATTCGGAAAAGTTTGGCAACAAACACCGCAACATGAGAATTTTAATTTATTAGATATATATGTATAAACACAAAAATTGTGTCTATATATGATCCTTGTGATATTTGTAACCATCCAACCGATGTACTACGATTATTACTGTTATGTACCATTATAATTTCCTTTATACTATAATATAGTAATTCTTTTTTAAAATTTGAATACATTGGCTTTAATACACGTGTCATTTTGTTTCCGCCTAATGTCCAAAATATCTGTTATTATTTAAGGAGATCAACTACACTCATTTCAAAAAAATGTTAGGATACCGCGAAAACAAAATTAAAATCACTGATAGAGTGCCAAATCTATAAACCTAATTGACTTGAACCATGGCATAAATATTCCTTTCGCCACGTAGTCTCTCACTAAGAACTTGTTTCCGCATAATCTTACTGAATCGAGAATAATGCCGGGTAATAGCTAAAACTATTAAGAATATATACTCCACCTTGCTTCGTTTCCTCAATTCTGAGGGTCGTGACAACCACCTCTGATGAGCAATTTTTCTTTCTTTTTTGATACAGTTTCATAACATAATTTAAAATATATTGTAATATGTCCTCATTTTTAATTTCTAGATTGTTGTAATGTGATTTAAAACTTACTCGTGATATAATATGTTGGACGTCTCACTGATGTGATACGTGTGCTCCTTAAGAATAGTGTTGTAGTCGTTGATGCGATCTGCGAGTAAATGCTCGTGTGCTGTCAAGTGGCAGTTGACGAGGCACACCGAACATCCGTAAATGTTAAACCGGACACTGATTGCTCCTTTATTACCCTTGGACAAAGAATTAAAACTAATAGTACAAAAAACTTTATTAACATCGAACGTCATCCACTTAAACTTAAGAAATAAAACAGTATTTCATAAAAATTTGACCAAAATATGTCGACGGCCTCTGCGTATAAACGGTCAACTTGAATCTTACACATTTTGAAGTTTTTCTAATTTTAATGATAATATATATAACCCTATTTGTAAATGTAGGTCATCGTGTTTTTTTTCATAGTTTAACTTAAAACAAGATGCCTACTTATTACAAAACAGAAACTGTGAGTGTATAAAAAATATAGTGCGTAATAGCGTAATATTTGAATTTTATCGTAATAATTCATTCCTTCGTTCATAATTATGGCATTTTCAATTAAAGTATATAAAAAACTTGCTAAAGTATGTGAAAATGTAATGGAATACGAGATTTATTTTCATCTATTAGAACAATGCAGCAACTAAAATACAGTGATCATTTTTAATTTTATGTGGCTAGGCGAGTCGAACATACTTTCGATGAGCACCAAGCATTACTAAGTATCTTGCATAACAAACGTGTTTCGCAAAATCTGAGAAGTAAAATGGCAAAGTATTTTTACATCTCATGAAGATAAATTTATGCTTGTTAAATAAAGTTCATATGGAAAGTACCATCTGAATATTTTTTTAGCGAAATTGCTGTTTTATTTTCTTAGTGTTATGAACATTTATCTGAAAAACTATTACATAAATTAACTAAAATGTATATTATATACATACATAATAATGCATATTGCCTCAAACATCTGCAGCTAAATAATTCAAACATTTAAAATTTTAGACTAATTTCCCATAAGTTATTCATGTTTTTCTATAGTTAAAGGTAATTTGAATATAAATTAACAAAGAGTTACATATTATAACTAAGTTACACAACAAAACATTTCAAACAATTGATACATTTAGCATTAGTAGGTATAATATGCTCAGGAAGAGAGAAAAAAATGGAATTAATGTGTATAGTGAAACGCCACAACAAGTAGTTCTCAGTATTACTAAAAAAATTGTGCCTTCATCTATCTATAGAGTAGGCTCTGCGGCCAAGGATGCAATTTGACCTTTAAGGAACTATTATACTATAAGCTAGCACTAATGAAAATTATCATTAAAAACTTATATCTAATAGGAGGACAAGGTTATGAGATAATAAAATAGCTTTAGTAGTGCCTAAATCCTAGTGAGTCCAATAAAAATTGTTAAAGGTAAATAATACAGGTTATAATATCTTAACTTTACTTCCATACACTTCTCATAAAAATATAAAAATGAAAACTTCATAGCAATAAATTCACTTACCCACAGTCCACCTAATCCTGTTTTAGTATGTTGAGCTTCAATATCTCGTAAATGTGTAACATGTTTCATTTGACTATATACAAGCAACAAAATGCCTTGTAAACGATAGCTCTTAGCAACTATAAAACCTTGTCTACACAATATTTTATTAAACATTGAAGTCCACGGGTCTGTGAATAGAGCATCCATCACAATGTTCTGTGGCTGTGACTTCACTTCTTGTAGGCTAAAAATTTATATTAGTTTTGAATAAATGTGGATAAATACTGTGCTAAAGATGAAAAAAAAAGAGAAGAAACTATTTTTATAAAACTAAGACAAAATATTGAATAATATATTTGAAATTTTTTTCTACATCAAACATCAAGAAATTTGTCCTGAAAGAGAAGTTACTAAGAAAATATGTAGACAAATTGCATAGCATATGTTTTAATGATTTATAATCATTAACACATTAACAGACAAAATTGCATAAGCTCTAAAAACTGATGAAATATGTATAAATATTTATTATTTATATGATTTAAAAAAAAGTACAAATTGCTTTATTCATTAAAACTTAATAATATCAAAATTTTTATTTCTTCATATTTACCTTTAAAAAACCCCTCAACATTAATAATTATATTGAAAGAAACCATTTACTTTATTGTAATTTATAGAAAAATGTAGTTAAAAGATTTTAGAGACAAGCAACAGTAGTTATTGTAAAGATAATTATTTTATATTATTAACTTAACAACATATATATTTAATACTATAAGGTTTTTTATATCAAATTGTAAACTTTCCTGATACATGAACTAATTGAAGATGTACACAGCATATTAGATCACCTTCTTGCTAATTGAAAGATCAAATTCACATGAAAAACAAAGAGTGTGCATAAAAATATGACCATGGCAATTAATTTCAGACAAAAATTGAGCAAAGATTATAATTTATTTAAAATATTACTGATCAAGCAGAATAAAATTGTGAAATGTACAATGTGCACATAGTTTACATTACAAAAAATATACTGTTCTCGCCAATTATAAGTATTTTTGTACAAATTAGTCTTCACTTACCCGATAACATAAAAATCTGGTAACTGTTTATTTTTATTAAATTGAGATGGAAAATCCAGTAAAGAATTAAGATCTTGACCTGGAGATTTCGTTGCCACATTCCAAGTCACAAAATAAAACCTGCCGACAAAATATTCACATAATTGTTATTGATTTAAAAATCCGACGAGTAAGAAAATCTAAGAAACCTGATCTAAGGCCAATGTTGTGTATTAAACCAATTATATCTAATCACCTGAGTGTATCCATTGCTAGAAAATTAAGATCTGTTACATCTACGTTCGTATGCACCTGAAGTATTTATTTCTATAGCAAATTGCTTTTAAAGAACACAACAGATAAAATGAAAACTCTGAAAAACACATTAACCATGTTCACACTCCACAAGACATTTCGTACTGAATTTGACTTGACATTTATAAACAATGACAATAGTCTTAAACTTTTGACAACTAAATTAAATTGATATTCTGTGATATCAATTTAATTTAGCAGGTGTAGTTTTATTTGGTTTATAAATTAAATTAATTACAGTCGTTAACATATATTTAATAATAAATAACAGGTTCTGTGATTACCTGTAATCACAGTGACGTGCATAGGTATATTAAATGTTTCTTACGACGAAATTGACAATATATAAGTAATACATAGTGCTACCAAACATTATGTTTCGATAATGGTAGCAATCATGAAAGGTAATAGTGTGAAATAATACATTCGTATTTATAATTATTTTTTTAATACGGTAGTTAAGCCTCTTTTAAGATCAGTATAAAACATAAGTTTAATATTATTATCCATAATACATGGTTATTGATACATACACGCACTCTTTCTCATTCATTCACAAACACACGCACGCACACACACACAGACACGTACGCACGCGCACACACACGCACACACACACAAAGTTGTTTGCCTTATTATTTAAGTTAGCTTTACTCTGTTAATTTTTATTTATGTAAATAGACGTAATCTGTCATGGCCTTATTTTTAGCGTTAAATGCAATGTAAAAAAATGTCAAAATTTTACGCTGTTTGATTAGCATTAAAGAATAACATAAAATAAAAATAAAAAATATTATATAGTCCGTTTTGCCCGACTACCTGGCGCAGTGGTACGAGTTCTCGCTTTGCTAGCAGTAGCCCCGGGTTTGATCCCCGGTATGGCGAATTTAAGAAAATGTATTTCCAGTTTGTCCGAGTCTAAATTTGGGAGAGACTTTGACTGTTCCTAGTTACTACCTTATCAAAAAAAAACATACCGCCATCAAAGAGATTTGTGTTCCGTCTGTGTTCTGTGTACACACCATAAGAGGTAACTCGCCTCTTGCAAGGTAAGCACGCTACCATCTTAGACTGTATCTTCACTTACTATCAGGTTAGAGCATAGTGAGGCGCTAATCTGTTCCCAATAAAATATACAATTTCTGACATGTCCCCCTAGTCAAAATGACGTTCTCCATACGATAACGCTACATCGAACTAATCAAACATTTGATTTGATTATTTGATCAAATGACATGGTAAGTCACGCCCGTACATTTTTACGTGTTTACGTACGCAGAATGTCATCTTGTTTACAGGTCCTAGTCCTGTAGACAACAATCTAAGTATATAGGTAATATCTATGGTACCGTAACCTCTGTGGCGGAAGAGCTTGGTTTGGCGGGAAAAATTTGGCATTTTCTTTGACTTGTCAGTTGTCATCAGTCATGCATGTAAACGGAATATAAACTTTACTTATTGGAGTTACACTTTTCTTTCATAATACAAACTTATTTTCAATACATATTAATAAACGAACTGTACTCATTTTGGTAAATATAATTGTTGCAAGTTATCTGTTTAGCCCTGGTTTTACGTTATTAAAGGGCAGTAAGTACTAAATCTTCTTGATATGTCTTATTTTTAAATTTCAGTATAATATGCCGCGAACAACAAGAAAGTCGTTGAAAACCCTACAAACCGCAACAGATGCCGAGAATTTGGTGGGCAGACCATCAAAAAGCCTAAAACATCAACTTACTGATGGAAATCTGGTGTAAGTTATTCATATGTACACATTTTTTACGTATTAACAAGCATTTTGAATTGCCCGACTGACATGAGAAATTTTGTATATTTGACATGGTGTATGCCGTATTTCATGGTGTTTTTAATATTTACAGTGATGTAGAAGTCAAAAGAAAAAATGTATCTAAAGAAAAAGAAACACAAGTAAATCTTGACAACAAGATCTCAGCTGATGATCTTACTAATCCTGAAGGACCCTCAGCAAGATATTGGCAAATATTAGCAGAGAAGCGTCAGTGAGTATTATTGTAATAAGCAGAAAGGAGGTTTATTTGGTTTAAAATTGATAGTAACAAACATGATTATAAAGTAATTAATTGAAATGCCTATCCAGTTGTAAAAATAACTGGTGAAAGAACATTTCATTTTTATTAAATCCTTACTAATATTATAAATGAGAAAGCTGTCTGTATGTCACGTTTTCTCATAAAAACTACTGACCTATTTTAATAAAATTTGGTATATGGAGGGGTTACTTTTTAACATAGATATTGTAAATGCTCATTAACAATCACTGTCCCCATATTCCTATGGGATCCAGATAAAAGGTAAACTACTGAGAGATTTACTCTACCATTCACCCTTTGATTTAACTTTCATCATAACTGTATTTTTGGTGTGAACATGCTCTTATAACGGGTTAACAGAATTAAGAAATACACAGGTAACATCCAATCCAACAAATAAAACAGACGGGTGCAATCACATACAATGTTTTAGTAACTCCTATTAATGTAACATGTATGAATACTAGTTTAGTGACATATTTGGAAATTCTTTATAATAATTAAGAATGAGTGCAAAATAATTTAAAAGCAATTGTTTAAAAAATAGAATAATTCATATTGTGACATAATTTAATATTTGTATTATTTCCTAGAGTTGCACTACAAGAGTCACTTGAAGAAAATGAGAAACTTAGAAAAACTATTGAAGATTTAAAACAAGAATTTATTCAGTACAAGCAAATGTTGGATGAAGCAAACAGCTTTGTGGAAGTTATCAAGGTACTAGAAGTTATAATTCAAAAGCTTCATAGTTATGTCTAATGAGTAACTTACATCATGTTATATTGTTCATAATTTGACATAATTGGAGGAAAGTAACCCTTTCCTTNCCCAGGGCCATAGTACAATAGGTGTAATATTGTTTCACTATAAGACATTTGGTTGTTGGGTTTTAATTACATCTTACAAATTATAAAAATTAACAATAATTTTTACCATAAGAATTTTTAAAATTTTATTTTATCATCATTTTCTAAAACATGTGAGTATACTTAGTATAATAATAACTTGATAGCAATACAAATTTCTATGTGATATTTAATTCATTGTTTCAATGTGTGTAGACTATCATCACACATCTCTATATAATAAAATATAAATGTTCTTGCTGCATTTCATAAAGTATTTTGTGTTCATAGTCCCTTGTACATGAAAAGGTTCTTGGTGACTGACCCTTCTGTATATGGGTGTGACTATTTTATAACAGAATATAAAGCCAGCCATATGGTAAAACATAATAATACACCAGCTGCATAGAAAGGGTTATTGATAATAATAAATTAACTTTAGATTCTACATAATCATTTATATCATCATCAGTTGTACATTGGATTGGACTACTATTTGAAAATCCCTATATTTTTCAATTTAAAAGTGCTGTAAAGGCCTACTTGAAAACAAATAAATATATGAAATGATACACAATTTTAGAATTAAATTTAAAGTTCTTGATAAGAATATTGACAATGATATATTATTCCACAACAGGAGGAGCTATCAAACACTAGTAGAGATGATACGGGAATTGATGTTAATGATGTAAGCACAGCAGATGAAACTGTTGAAGATGAGGCTGCAGTTGATGAAGAAGAATCCAGTAATTAGAATTAGTCCTCGGAATCATGTAATATGTAACAGGAAGATTTTGTCAAATTTTATGTTTATAATTTTTAACTACCATACTAAAAACATATATTCTTCATTTGTTATCGCTGAAATGCCTCAATGTACTATATTAATACTTTACCTGAATACTATAAATTAATAACTTATAGTAATACTACAAATTCTTTAAAACAAACCAAAAATTGTAGTGATTTATGATATCTAACTGTTTCTATTGTCAATTCTGTCTGAACTTAGTTTTGCTTACTTTACTTTAATAAATATATATAAAGTATTTTAAATATTAACTGAAGACTGAATGCTTATATGACTTAATATCTTTGCATAGATATTTAGATTTCTTAAGGTGTGATTACTAAAATCTATAAGAATTATGAAAATTTAGTTTATTTTGTAACATCTGAGTCAGTTGTTGACAGAGATTTGTAATGTTTAAGTTAATAAAGTGATTTGAAATCTACTTGATTATTAAATGTAGAGCCTAGGACAAATTTAGTAAATATAATAATTTCGACATATTTTCCATCCATCCATCTGCTGGGCACAGGCCTCTGCACTAATAGGAGAGGTTTTTAAAGTGCACACCCTCCATGCTGGTCCTTAGCAGTTGCCAGGCATTGTACATAAGTGTACTCTGTATTCTTTTATTCTCAAACTGATGGCTTAACATGCTTTCTGAGGCACAGGGGTGAAGCATTCCACCAATTTTGGTCAACAATTGAGAAAATATTAATAGAAAACTCAATATCAATTTTGGTTAAAATTTTATACAATGCTATATGGAATAACCAAATTTCATAGAAGTATTTCAGATCCCAATAATATTTATGCTGTGTTTGTAGGAGTATTATTTAACACTTAAATATAACATACCCTTTTATTCATATATATTTATTGTCTGTACTCATGCAATGTTAGAAAAATTTGTACTTGGCAACTTTCTACATTACAAAATACCTACCTGTAGTGTATACAGGTCTGTTTCACATTTGCCAGGTATTCCATGACAGATAGATTTTTCCCAAGCTATATGCTTGTCTTAAACATAATTGAATTTGCTAGTAACTCTCATAATTAAAACACAAATATCAAGAATTTATTTTTAATAATTTTCAGTAAATATTACAACCCCTCTTTCTTTAAAAATACTTTAAAATGGTCGTTAAAGTTAGATTCATGTGTGTATGGCATTAAATCAGGATACATTGTCATTTCCTTTAGTACATTTATGTTAACACCATATGGTAGTACACTCCTCACTTTGTTGTTCAGACATCCACTGGCATGTATGTAGTGATTTATAATTAAATTGTAGATGAAATTAACATATTTAAAATCTAAATTATCATTGGCACTCGGCTCATGAGGAGTGTGTAGTTTTATTTTATTCAAATACCCTGTAGTTATAATAGGTACAATAAAGTTTGCCTGAAATAAAAAGTATCCACTGTTATACGTGTCATTTTAAGAATAATGACAAGTTCATACAAATTTAAGTTATCTAAAACATACCACCATACGTCTGGCGTATTATTTCGTGTTAACATAGTCACACCAATATATGGAGGGGTCACAAACAAATACTTTTTCAGAACATGACAGGTTTTGAACACAAATTGAACTCTGAAAGGGGACAAAAATACCTACTTATTGATGTGTGTATATATATATATATATACTAGGAGATATTATAAAAGTATGGCAACATGTTGATAAAAATAGTTTATTTTGTTAATGAATTAAATAATATATAGAGACTCAGATAATCAGATGACTTTATTATATACCTAATATATGTGTTTAGAAATAGCTAATAAAATAGAACTCTTAATTAAATTGGAAACACATATTGTTGACTATCTAATTATGTTGGGACAGTATCAAGTCCATCCTACTATGGAATGGTTTGTCAAAAGCACCACAGAGAACATTTTAAAAAGGCCTTGTGGCGAAAGGGTTACTTATGAGATTTCTATAAGCATAAAATTGATGTATACAAAAAATATGTTAAAAACACTTTATAATTAATGTTGTTGGAAATATTAAAGCAATAACATTTTAACTGGTTTAGCAAGTGAAGAGTATTGTTAAAAATTTTCAATTACCTTCTCAAAATATTCTCTTATAAACTTCTCTGGATTTTGATACACCTGTTCCTTTCTATTACTTAGAGTTAGAACCACAACTTTTGGTTCATCCCAGTCGTGAATGTAATGTTGAATATTAATTGCAGTATCTATTCCATCCTCAGTGTATGTCAAGAATAAAATTGGCCGGTTGTCATCTATTGTACTATTGGAAACAGGTGATAACTTTAAAGGTGACTGATTAGGTTTTTGTTGTCTTTCCTTTGTAATATAATTTTTATTTAAAGCTGGAGGCAAGTCATTGTCTATATCATTTGTGAAGAAAATCTGTTTATTTCCAGGTGTTTTACTTCCACTTTGGTAACCACTGTCATCTTTTTTATTAAAATATTGACTCAGATTGCAAAACGGTTCTTCTATTGCTTTCAGGATGTCATACCTATTTATTTTTATAAGGGCATCAACAATTTTGTCTAATGTTGCAGATTCATTTTGCATATAAACTTTTATTAGAATGTCAGCTGGATCCTCTTTCACTGAATTTTTGATGTACTGAAAAATATTAATGAAAAGTGATTCAAGAATGGTAGGACAAATCTTTATGTTTTCTAATTTGTTATATTCATCTCTGCTCCAAAAAGCAGAACAATTGTTATTAGAAAACTGAATACATACATACATACATAGCATCACAGCTCATTCCCATAGGGGTAGGCAGAGACCACATCCTTCCACTTGCCACAAACCTTGTATATCTCCTTTACTTCTTTCATTCTCATTAAACCTTTCATACAAGTTTGTCGGTTAAGAGTACTCTTGACTTGGCCCTTATTTAAAATGTCGTGGATTTGGTCCATGAACGTTCGTCTGGCCTTTTGAGACACCATCTGGCTATTCACAAAGGCGTGCAGAGCACCATTTACCATATTCCCTGCATTCACTCTCCTTTCAATATCACTTTCACATGTTCCATCTTTTGTAAATTTAGATCCCAAGTATACAAATTCTTTCACCTCTTCCACTTGTTCCCCATCTATCAAAATATTGCCATTCATCATAGATTCATCTCGTTCAAAAAGCATAACTTTCGTTTTGTTTACATTCACTTTCATTCCTTTCCCTTTCAAAGCTTCATTCATAATATTTAGCATCTCCTGAAGCTCGTTAGCGGATGACGCAAGTATTACTTGATCATCAGCGTAGAGTAAACATTTGATGACTAATTCATTCATTCTTAACCCATACATACATTCTTTTAAATCTGTCAAACATTTATCCATGAAAAGGTTGAACAGCCATGGTGACGCAACACATCCCTGTCGAACACCTCTTTCGACAGGAAACCACTCCGTGTACGCTCCGTTTATTCTGACACAGGCACTAGAACCCTCATAGAGAGACTTCAATGCTTGGATCAGACAACCGCTCACCCCATACGTAGATAACGTTGACCACAGCTCATTCCTCACCACTCGATCATAGGCCTTTTCTAAATCTACGAACG
>JACTOM010000011.1:1537686-1632987 GCA_015832385.1 Elymnias hypermnestra | reverse complement strand
ATGTGTATAAGAGACAGGCTGTGTCCCGCCTGGATACGTGCCACAGCTTGGGCGGCGACTTCAGGCGAAGTATCCATTGATTATTGATAGAACCTTACCTTAATGGTAAGAATAAGTAATGTTTGTTGCAAAACCAATGAGAAAAATCACACTATCAAGAATTAAATCCGAGTAAACCAATAAAATCAAGTTTTTTGTAGTATTCGATTGTTTGTTAACAACGAACAGGCTCCAAATTGTCTTTTGTTTCTTTAAATTCTGTGTTCGAAATTCAAAAAAAGACTATTGAATGAAATTATGAATGTGCCAGGTTCAAAACTGCATAAAAACTTTTTGCTCGACCGAATATAAAATTTTAGCTAGGACCAAACGAAGCTGAAAATGCAAGGTGGGCCAATAGATGTGTCCAGAAGTATATATGCAAACACGTGAAATACTGAAATAGCCAAGTATACCTGATATGACCAAAGTAAGACTTTTCTTGTTGACATATTAGCACTTGAAAGTAATCTCTCCTGATGATAAATGACTACACAGTTGAAGATGGATGCACACTAACTTCATAACAGGTGATTTACATCTTAAGGTTTCTACACAGCATCAGACTGGGAGGCAATTACTTGCTTGGCATAATTTTAGTAGTAGGATCGAAACAAGCCATCCCTGAATGCACCAATTCAGCCTCAACTAAATTTTCAATTTACTAAGTTACCCTGCTAAGAATCAGGACCTCTAATAGCAAAACAAGTAATATTATTGCACCAGGTAGGTGGTCAGAGCAGTTAGTTGAAGCACTATTTAAAGATATCCAAAAGTAAGGGTGTAGCTAGAATTCAAATTTGAGGCAAATACTGAGAATTTTTCAGAAAAACACAATATAATGTTTTAATAGACACTGACTAATGAACTGTTGCTAAACAAGCTGTAACCGCTAGAACAATGAGGAAGTTTTAAGACTATGGTTGTATGGTCAACATATGATTATAAGCATGGATGATTTAGTAAAGGCTTTAAGCTATATCAAAAGTAATATACTTACATTGAGGTCATCTTGTTCGACACCAAGGGCATATCCAATTTCTTTCCATGTATTAGGTGAACCACCAATTTTTCTTACAAGAGCTTTCCATGCTTCATAGCATACCCCACCTCTTTTTGTAGATGAATTTCTGTAGTACAGTATATTTGTATGGAGGTTACCCACTACTTTACCAAGGTTTTTTAACTTTGAGATTTCTTTTAATCTTTCCTCTTCAAGTGTTTCCTCTAGAGTTAATGTATCTATACTTATTGTATCCGCATTGCTGTAATCTTGATGTAAATTCCTGGAATTGTAAGTATATGTTAATTTCATATAAATACCACGTAGATATGTTTTTATATATCGAATTTGAACTTGTTTACATTTTAGTATCTCAAAATAGATAAGTAATGAAATTCAGGTTAAATGGAGATTATTGTTGCTAAGTCATTTTGAAATACTCTTGAGAAAATTATCTATTTTCTTTATAATTCTTGCATTAATAAGTCTCCAATCAAGAGTATTTTTTCCAAGATACAGGTTTTTTACTTGCTGATAGCTTATTTGTTCAGTTTCGGGTTTAAACGATTGTTCACGATTGATGTCTGATGAACTTCAATTTGACAGCTGAGTGTTGTCGATACCTTTTAAAGATATATGTCAATAGATGGCCTTGACAGCAAAAACCAATCCTATTTTAATTGGGCCATAAGCTAACGGTGTAATTGTCAACAGATGGACCTATCATCAATAAAACTTGCATAGTTGTTATTAAAAATTATGTATTTTATTTCCTAACTGAAGATGTAATATACGGTATTGCTTGACTCTCTCTCACTCGTAAGTGAGAAGGCATGTGCCCAACAGTGGGACTTGCCCACTGCCCAGCAGTGGAATTGCTTGATTAACAATTCACGTTCATCCGATTTAGTGGTGGGTAGGATATACATGAAGTGGAATGTGTCTCAAAAATATATTTTGTATTACTTCAGATTATATGTCGTCGTTTTCTGCAGCAGTAAGCTATACTATAGAGTGTAGACTGTAAGAGCGGTAAGATATGAGGCGGCGACGCGTATTGAATGGAGATAGAATAAGATTAAAACCTCATACAAATATTTGTACATAATATGAAATCTTAACTCTCAGATTTAAAGCACATTTTATATTACTGAGAACATCAAAATTGTAATAAATTTAACAGGTACATTCTAAAATAATAACGTTAGTTATAAATGTGCTTAAACTTTGATTCTGTACGGTAAGGCCCTTTTTTGTCTACAATTATTTGTTAAATAGCTAAAATAGAAATTAAAATATAACGTAAAGCGTAATATAGATATAAAGCGTATAAATGTAAAGCGAAGTACGATGGTCCGCTATGATGAATAAATATTACACCAGTAAGATATTTTCAATTTTATTTTGGGTTGTACTGAAATATTTGAAAAACCACTAAGGTACGCTGTTTGTTAGGATGAAGGAGACTATTATAATTATTATGTCGATAATTATATGAGTAGCAATGCGAGTTAATTTCACCGAAAAAACATATATGACCGGAGCGTGGTTTCGAGACGTGGTTAGGTTAGCTACGTGCGACAAGATGTGCCCCATGTGGCAGCCCCTATGGGGCGAGCGAGGGGCTTGAGAAACAGCGACGACGCCTACACATAGCTAAGTATATAAATATCAGATATACGGATCTGTCTCTTCGTTGATAGTTATTTTACAAAAGTTATTTTATATCTATCTCATTATATATATTCTAGACTTTTTATTCTATTTATATTATAAAAAAATTCTGAGTAAATAAAATAAATGTTTTTAAAAATAACGTATTTTTAACCGAACTCATGAAATAATATACAATTTTGCTTGACTGGCAATTCATATCTATCCAGCCAGTCAATATCTGCGTTAAAACCGTAAAATACGGATAGCGACAAACTGATACATTTTAAATAATTAAGAATAAAATCAAGCCGTGTGTACTTTAACTTACAGGCATTTATATAAAACAAGGGTTTATTGTTAATATTATTACGATATCCTTGGTATTTTATGATAAAATGTACTTTAAGTTTAGTTTTTTTTTAAATTAATTTTCTTTAATCTATCCATTTAAGTTTATAGTCTGTGCTGTGTATTTTGGCGCGAGGTGACTTAGTTAATTAAAATTATTCTTTTTCCGTAATACAGAAACATGAATGAAAAGCTGTAAGTACAAATTGATATTTTTTTATCGATCGAAGCAAATTGTATTTTATTATAAACTAAATTTAAGTAGATAAGTTCAAAATAATATTATTTGTAAAATAGGTCTGTTAGTGTTTATAATTTTGTCGTAATTATTTTATCGTCGTATGTTACATCAAGAACTATTGAATATGGCTGCTTTTTAAAACCTATTTTAAAAATAGTAGACTTTTTTCAAATAGAACATTGAAAGCGATTCCTTTGATTTGGCATTTATACTTGAAGTTTTTGTGCACAAAAATTATTGAAGTAATTGTAATTTTGAAACAGACCTTTCAATAGAAAAATAATGAACTTCATAACTCATTTTAACTATCACAAGAAACTACACTCTTATACTTCTACAGCGTACTCCCTTACGTATAATAATTGCAAAATCAGTTATCCTGTTGTAAATGACATTCATGAACAATATTCGTTACCTATTCATGTAATACTTGTACTGATGGTAATAATAATAATTAGTGCATATGTAAAACGAATGTTCAAATTATCATTACAAACTTGGTAGGACTTTTGTTATAAAATGGTAAGCACGATCAACTATAGACATGAGGTCGTGGGTTCGAGTCCAATTAAAAAAATCAATATTTAGTTTTCTATTAAGATTTTCACCATATTTACCAGAAGTTGGGAAGTTGGCGGTTTGTTCCACCCCCGTGCCTCGGAAAGCACGTAAGCCGTCTGTCCTACGCTCCATCTCTCTCCGCTCTTGTCGGCTTGCTGTCGCATGAGAGTGAAGCATAGAGAGCACTCTTGTATACTTTGCCTGCCAATCCGCAGCAGTGGAGCAGCGTAGTGGCTCTATGATCTAAAAACCTTCTGTCCTATGACTGTGGAGGCCTGTGCCCAGCGGTGGGACGTTAATGAGCTGCTACTTACCTTTTATAAGAAATAATAACTAATGTTACAGACTAAATTTTACGGATGTCTTTATCGAGGATTCGCAACCGTTATCTCTTTCGCCTTCAAATGAAAATCAGGAGGCTTTAGATAGTGAATTCACAAAATTGCTTCGACCACTTAAAAATACAGGACAGAATGGAGATTTTCGAAGCGTCGAAGAAATTGGTATGTTTAAATGCTAGCGAATAAAGTGAAAATAGATATCAAAATTAAAATGTTCTCTTAAAATATTCAAGTAGACTCGAAAAACACTTTTAAACCGTCAGTAATCTGTCCGTTGGTAATAAATCTACTCCCGGTTCTGAAAGTTGGTTCCGCTAAGTATAAAATTATGTATGTATGTATTTAAAACAACAGTTTGTAACAGTTGAACGGTTACATTTTAAATACAGTTTTGTATGTTACAATGTGTAATATTTTGCTTCTGTAATTACCTCCATACCTATTAGTCGCTTTAATAAACTTCTACATTATAATGTGTCTTTTGTAAAAGGATGTTTTTGACATATTTCTTAAAGTTATGTAGAGTTAAATCCAAAACTGATTGCGGTATCTTATTAAGAGTGCGTATTCTCAACCCGACAAATAATTTCTGATCCTTCTTCACTCTGAGATATGGCATTACAAGTTTGTTTCTTGTATTAAAATTGTGTATTTCGCATTTTTTGGTGTAAATGTTATTCAATATATATTGAGATATAATAATAATAAACGCAACTTATATGTTAGTAATAAGGAAGATAGATTCTAAGCAAAACCATTCAAAATTCAATTAGAATTGGTTAAACTATATCGTGTAAAACTTAAAATTGTGTAAAAATAATGATTAGGTAAGTATAAATGATACAAAAGTAAAACGTCACAAAAGTAAAAATATGTGTACATAGTCTATATATCAACTCACGTACGAAATTAATGTATATAATTTATGTTAACTGCCATATTGGTCTAGTGGTTAGCATGTTCGACTACAGACATGAGGACCTCGGTCCGAGTTCCGGGTCGGGCCAGTTCGAAATCAATATTGAGTTTTCTATTAACATTTTCTCAATGTTTGGCCGAAGTTGGGAAGTTGGTGGTGTGATCTATCCCCGTGTCTCGGAGAGCACGTTAAGCCGGTCTTGCGCCTGATCTCTCTTTCTCCGGTCGCGTAGGATTGCAGTCACGTCGGACTGTGAGAGTGAAGGAATAGAGAGTACACTTGTGTACTATGCCTGCCAATCCGCAGTGGGGCAGCATGGTGGGTCTATGCTCTAAAAACCCTCTCTCATGTGAGCGCGGAGGCCAGTGCCCCGCAGTGGGACGTTAATAGGCTGCTACTTACCTTACCTTACCTTAATTTATGTTACATTTTTTAATTTGTTCTAGTTATTTACATTAGAGTATTTATTAACCTAAAAGTTACAATTCAAATGGCTTTTGTTGAACTATCAATGTAAACTTTTTGATTTCTTATATTCTTGCCACTTATTAGCTATAAAAGGTTTTATGCGTATGTTTTTTTCTTTATAGATATAAAATATAGAAACATTTTTACATATCCATATTTCAACTTGGTTCAATCTCGTGTAATTGAAGATGCATTGTACTCAAGTAAGTATTATTCTTTATAAAGTACAGTTCATAATCATCATCTGAATAATTTTTCCCGTTTTAGATTGTTTATGCAAAAAATAAAACGTTTTTTTTTTGTTCTTGCAAACTGACAAACACATTTACGGTAACCAATATGAAACGAATGTATTTCAAAAAATCTCAGAAAAATTATCGATCTTAAAATTATCAATCTTTTTCATTAAAAAATTGTAGGCAAATCTAGTTGTAATAGTGTTTTATCAAGAACATGACTAATTATTTAAAGCCACTTCGCTATCTTTAGAACTGCATAAACATGTACATCTACATAAACTGTATATTTAGCGATTATCTCATGTTCCTCTTTTTTTTTCTTTTACCGAAATTGTTTTAAGTTATTATTATATCGCAAATTTATGTTAATTATTTGTTTTTGTAAACCCGCACATGCATTTATATATGTATAATGCATGCAGGAGTCACAACTCTTATTAATATGTTGTTTAACTGTATAATATAAGGGATCTATCTGTAGGCGAATCTTGTTAAATAAATAAATAAATATATATATATATATATATATATTGAGCACTGACGTTGCATGTATAATCGAAAAAGCACCACAAAATGTTTATATATATTTGTATTGTTCACAAATTCACCTGTCTAAGGTTGAACCACGCTTACCTGGTAATATACTTCTTATGGTTTTTATACAATGCCTGAACGCAAATTTTTTGCTTGACGCCATATCTTTGCTGGGAAGGCGGTAACTAGGCACGGCCAAAGCCTTTCATCAGTCCATGCTCAGACAAATTATAAAATACAATTTCCTAAACTGGCCCTCTTTTTTGTCACTGAGATATGCTTTTACGCATCCCGGTGGAAGAAGAAATCCTTCCAATAGGGAGTATGGGTCGCGCATCCCTCGTCATCCTTGGATGAAGTCACTAGTGGATCCCATTTCGCATTCCACTTTAATGACTCGGATGATGCCGACACTATACAGTTTACCGAGGGGTATAGTGGAGCGCATACCTGTGCTTATTGCCACCCACCTTCCTTCGAAGGAGAGGGCAACAGTTGCATCCACCCTTTGCCTTTCATTTGCCTTCATTAGCGAGATGACGGTCTTCAAAAGAAGACAACCACCCTTCACCCACTGGTGAGCATCACATCGATTATGCTCTCCAATGAGAAGTGTCCTCTTGAGTCCAAGTTTTGCCGTAGCGCCCACGCTCCCGAGTGTCGAACCCAGGACCTCTGGGATCAAAACCAGTAGTCCATACATTGCACTTGCGACACTATTAAAATTATATATGTAATCTTTCTGTACACGACTGAATTCCCTTCAATAGTTGGACTGAACGACGACTGAGTGTTTTTTTGTGTGCGTTCATATCGACTCAACAATCGTTTGGATTGACATTTTGATCTTATAAACAGAAATAAAAGATACTTTCAAATTTTTTTTATTGCTGACAGTGCAGGGCTTGTTTGTGATCTCACCTGATGGTAAGTGATGATACTGTCTAAGGTGGAAGCGTGCTAATCTAGTAAGAGGCGATGTACCTCTTATAGTTTCTACACAGCATCTTACCGGACCACAAATCTCTTTGTTTGGCGATACGTTTTTGCTGGTAGGGTGGTAACCCACGGCCGAAGCCTTCCCACCAAGCCAGATTCAGACAAATTAGAAAATACAATTTTCGAAATTCGCCCTACCAGGGATCGAACCCAGGGCCTCTGCTAAGAAAGCGACTACTCGCATCACTGCACCAACGAGGCCGCCAGATATTTTCTCGGGATCGGAAAATACGCGGGTGTCACTGCCGGTCACAGATATAAAGATTTAATAACAGTTAATCCACAAAACCCATTAAATTTTGTTTTTATTCAAACACTAGGATATCTTTGTTTGTAATCTTTTGCCTTTGTAGATAACTCCATAGTAGTTTGTGCGCCAACGGGATCAGGCAAAACCGTTGTATTTGAAATGGCCATAGTACAGTTACTTATGGAACTAGAAGATAAAAGCTATACTGGCGACTTTAAAATCATATACAGTACGTCAACTCCTTATACATATTATCTATAGTAAAAGTGCAATTTTACCTTGTTGTTTTTATTTTGTTGTGACTTTAAGAAATTTTGTATTTAACGAAGTTACTTTTAGCGACCATAAAAACTTAATCTTGTCATATTCAATGACATGATTTAGAGGATTTTTTTAGAGAGCAAAATCTTTAAATTTTGTCAATGACATAAAATTTAACACTGGTGCTTTAACGTGGGTAATTTCTTTAGCAACATAAAACCCCTGTTTAAAATATGTGAAATTACTTCACATTATGAGCGGCAAAACTGCCTCATTGGTCTAGTGGTTAGCATGTTCGACTACAGACATGAGGTCCTAGGTTCGAGTCCCAGGTCGGACCAATTCAAAACTCAACATTGAGTTTTCTATTAAGATTTTCTCAATATTTGCCTGAAGTTGGGAAGTTGGCGGTGTGATCCACCACCGTGCCTCGGAGAGCACGTTAATCCGTCGGTCCTGCGCCTGACCTCTCTCCGGTCGTGTCGGATTCCCGTCACAAAGGACTATGAGAATGAAGGAATAGACAGTGCACTTGTGTACTATGCCTGCCAATCCGTAATGGAGCGGCATGGTGGGTCTATGCTCTAAAAACCCTCGCTCCTCGGAGTGAGGAGGCCGGTGCCAAGCAGTGGGACGTTAATGGGCTGCTACTTACTATGAGCGGCCTTATAGCGAAATATATTAATTTTCCTTCTTTTAATTGGTTTTTCAAAATTCGATTTCTTGTTGGGTTCAATTTCAAATGCTTCAAATCGGTTTTATTATTCATCGCATATTTTATCATTTCGTATTTTTCATGATTATGTAATAATAAACTACCTCTGTTTCACAAATCTATTAAGTAAATATATAGTTGTGTACTGTTACAAATTTTGAACCTATCCCAAACATGCATCAAGTGTTTCCTGGTATAAGAAATTCTTTGTCCTTTCTCTTTGTCTCACGCGTTATTATATCTTAACTTAGCATTTTAGAGGCTATCTTAAAAAAATATTGTTATTTTATGAAGTCGTTCAAAATACACCCAATTACAGTACATTATGTATAATACAATAATTATACGTAACAAGTTCATGTATCAGTGATATTTTCGTTAATTATTATTTATTAAATAAATATTTTGAAGATGAACATTTGAACGGATATTACGTTAAAATCAGTCGTAAGCACTTAAAACATTAAATAATGCTACAATGAAGAGAATATCGAGGAATTTTATATGTTATGACTTAAGTTTAACATTAAAATTTTATAGGTGTCACAAAAATAAATTGGTTATTATTTTGAAACCATCTGTACTGATGGTATAGCTTTTTATAACCCAAAATATCAGTTGAGTCACAGTCGCTTTCTATGACGCTGAATGACAGATTCAAATACAATAACTCAAAATCTTCTACAGTTCGCCGTTATAGTGGGAGTTCTCCAGGGTTTAATATTTTTCTAAGGCCTTTTCTCTTCCGCATTTACGTTAATGACTTTGCTATCTTTATTAAGGCCAGTCATGACATTAATTTGTTTACCAACAACTCTTTCTTATTACTAAAAGATAATCGACGTCAACTGAATTAGCAAATCTCTCTCCGTAGGATAATACATTGAAGTTAATAATTTATTTCCATTGTGAAATAGATTTATTAATTAATAAATGTGGTAAATAGTAAATTCCGTATACACGATCAAAAAGGTTCGGCTTGCTGAAGTAGAAACCTCCAGAAAAGTTTACTTCAGTTATTTGATAGTACTATACCATATGGTATAGTACTATCAAATAACAATACAACGTATGAAAATATCATAATACAGTTCTCTGTAACTGTGTAATACTGCTACTATTGATTCAAAATTTGTACATTTGTACATTCAGCATAGTGAAAAGTGAGGACAGCTCACGCGATATATACAATCGAAAAGTAGTTGTATTTACATAAAAATATGGATACATTAAAAAAACTGAGATTACACCTCATTTTAAGATAAGAAGTTAAAATAATAATTCAAATAATATTTCAGTGGCACCAATAAAAGCCCTGTGTACTGAAAGGCTTACTGAATGGTATTCAAAATTTACTAGACTTGGCCTTTTATGTATTGAAGTAACAGGAGACACAGATGTTGAATTTCCGCAATTACAGCCATATAGGTTTGTAATTATTTTTTAAGCAACAAATTTTTATATAAATTAGTACTAAACAGATTTGTTAACACACAACGAAAAAATTAAATATATATTTTGTATTAAAACATATATTTTATTTATTTACAAAACATTTATCGCGGACTTTTTTCACGTTAAACCGTTGGTTGTGCGCTGATCGCTCTCCGCCAATGTCTGTCTACTGTCACATTGGACTATGAAAGTGAAGGCATAGAGAGTGCATTTGGGTTAACGCATACACTTGAGAGATTGCAATGGATGCTAACTCACATCGCCGAAGGAGGCGGGCTACAAGGCAGCGCCTGTTAGCGTTAATTCTTCCGTCTCCGAGAATCCTCTGTCGGATTCCTCCGGAACACCAGGGATGAATGCGAAAGTTGAACCCCTGATACCTGGATAAAGAGGATTCCGCTAGGTTTTAGTGGGTATTGCGGGGTCTTCTTGTTCATCGAGTCCCACACTCCTGACACACGGTCGAGGCCAGTGCATAAAAGCATTTCCCAGCGAAAAAAAATACACCTGTAACTCGCGAAGGAGTAGCGCGGTATGTCTATGCTCTTATAACCCTCTCTCCTATGAGTGAGAATGTCTGAGCCTCACTCTGGGACGTTACTGCTATATACATTTTTTACTCAAATTTAAATTTAAATAGGATAATAATAACGACACCAGAAAAGTGGGATATGCTTACAAGGAGATGGAAAGACCATAGGGGTCTAGTTGAAGTAGTCAAGTTATTTTTAATTGATGAAGTACATATCTTGAATGACGAAGTGAGGGGTCCAGTACTAGAAGCTGTAGTCAGTAGAATGAAAACTATAGAAGTAAGTGTATTTTTCATGTGAAAACTTCATGTGTACTGCGACCATTTTGTTTGTATCGAATGAGGTTGAGCCGAAATGCCCTACTATGTAACGTTCGTTCAAGTAAAGTAGGCTCTAGTAGACTAAGGGAACGAGGGAGTTATTTATTTATTTATTGATATTTCGTAAACAAACAATATTAAATTATCAAAAAAAGTGCAATATAAAACTAGCACATACATCAGAAAAGTTTTCACTAACTTATATGACATATAAAGTTGGCGAAGTTGTCGCGTGGCAAATTTTATTTATTTTAACTTAATAGGAAAAATTGATCATAAAATTTTTAATATGTTTTATTTGAATAGGGACTTTCTATCATAAATTTGTGAATATTTCTTAACTCATTTTAGATATTACAAGTCTACGTATATTGTAGAAAAAATGTTTCTGCTGTATTTTAATTAAAATTTAAAATTCTTTATTTAAGTAGGCTGCAGAACTTTTGAATCGTCAATTTTTTTTGCATTTTGCTGGCGAATTTCAAAATCGATATTGAGTTTTCTATTAAGATTTTCTCAATATTTGACTAAAGTTGGGAAGTTGGCGGTGTGCTCCACCCCGTGCCTCGGAGAAAACGTTAATCCTTCGGTCCTGTGCCTGATCTCTCTCCCGTCATATCGGACTATGAGAGTGAAGGAGTAGAGAGTGCACTTGTGTAATAGAACTGCCAATCCGCAGTGGAGCAGCGCGGTGAGTCTATGCTTTAAAAGTGCGTCAAAATGTAGTGCGTCAAAAATGTTCGCAGACGCGGACACGAACACTTTTTTGCCATAGTGCGCAAAAAAGCAACCTCCCTCTTACAGCGACTACGCATTCGCGACAACGGCATACTAAAGGTATTAGCTGCCCGGCCTGACTGCCCCATTATGGCCCATTGTGTCGAAGTGGCAATTGGGCTTTTATAATGTTAGAATATAGATTATAATTATGTAAACTAACAACACTAACTTTGTAAGTAAGGAAACATTGTTACTAACACACTAACTATGTTTGGATCAAATGATCTGAAATACATGATTATTTATTTATTATTTATTTATTTAAAAACTCTTTCTCCTAGGAGGAAATCTGTGCCCAACAGTGAGACGTTAATGGGCTGCTACTTGCCTTTTTTTACTTTCCTCTTTCTACCTTATTTCATACAAAAGTCTCTATTTCTAGTCGTCAGCGCAAACAGCATACAATATAGAACTACTTAAAAGACAACAGCAAAATGCGGAATTTCAAGGAGACCCTTGTAATATCCGTTTTCAAGAAACTGATTCACCTCGGATTCGCTTTATAGCAGTATCCGCAACAGTAAGTAATCCCGAAGATCTAGCTACCTGGCTGGGAACAAGCGAAAAACCCGCTGTTTATCACAAGTGAGTCAAATAAAAAAAAGTTATAGTGTTTATGTCGTTTCTTACTTAATGTATACAAAGTGTGTGTGTTTGAATGTGTGCGTGCGCTCGCGCGCGCGCGTTGTGTGTGTGTGTGTTAATGTTGGGTGGAACATACATAAAGTCGTACATTTGTCCGTACAAAACGTTTAAATGGAAGAGTACTTTAAATATATTTTGTGCAATTTCAAGTTTTTATATCCTGCTATTCTTTACATAAAACTACACTATAGATTTTGTACTCGGTTTTTTTCCAATAAATATCAACCCTGTCAAAATGAGTCAATAGCATTCGCTGCTTTGGTTAACACACAATTCAAAATTTTAGTTAGGTACAAGACAGAATCGAGTGTAATCTATTTTCTTGTATCATAATCAAATCGACAAAAAAATAGCGCTTTGACATAACATGTAGTATTGCCGTTGGTCTATCATTTGTCTTACTCTTAAAATCCATTGCGTACATGAGCGATCCCAATTTAACGTTTCGTCCTCTCGATAACAAAATCAGCGTCAGATGGTTTCAACATAACGCGGCTAATAGGTGAACTAAATAAAGATGGCAAGATTAATATTTGGATATAAATGATTGAAAATTAAATCGAACCTTAAATCAGCGTTTTAAAGTAGTTTAAAAAACCTATTACTTTGTTTTCGGACACATTCAATTTCGATGAAATTATTGTTTATTAAATTATGTCAGAATGGGATGGGGTGGGGTTCCAAATTGATTTCTAGAGTAAGTAGTACTTCTGGTAAATTAGCTGTATGGAATTGTGTCACAACTCTTCTTAAGCAGCGCATTGTGTATGGTAGATGCAACTACGCGTATAAAATGAGTGCGTTGTAATAAAATTATACATCAAAATGGCGAATTCAAATTCGGAAAATGGCATCAAATTCTTAATGTATATTTATTGTATGGTAGAAAAATTACCCTTGTCTATTATTTAAACGTATTCATTTGGCTGTAGTTTAGGCTATGGTCAAATCAAAAAGTCTTTATTATAGTTGACTTTTACATCACTTTAGTATGACCAAGTTTAACCATTTAATCATAATACTACCAATGCACTAACCAAAGTTCGAGTCCCAGGTCAGGCGAATTTTAAAATCGATGTTGAGTTTTCTTGTAAGGTTTTCTCAATATCTGCCTGACGTTGAGAAGTTAACGGTGTACCTCCACCCCCGTGCTTCGGAAAGCACGTTAAGCCGTCGGTCCTGCAGCGACATATGAGGCTATTTCCGGTCATGTCGGATTCCCGTCACATGGGACTATGAGAGTGAAGGAATAGAGAGTACAGTTGTGTACTATGTCTGTCAACCCGCAGTGGAATAGCGTGGTGGGTCGATAAGAACCCTCTCTCCGATGAGTGAGAAGGCCTGTGCCCAGCAGTGAGACGTTAATGGACTGCTACATACTTTTTCCCTAACCAATGACGATTATAATTTATATTTTTTCTTAAATGTTTTAAATATTTTATTGTACACTAGCGGATCCGACGGACTTCGTTCTGTCAAAAAGATTTGGTTTGTAGCAGTTTTTTGTTTCTACTTATTTTATAGTCGGCGCAAAGATTATCTTTATTTAATAGCAATAAAGTTCATATTGACTCTATACTTCTGTTAGAAAACGCTTGTATGGGAAAAAGAAAGGGGCTCTTTTTTAGGGAATTCCCGGCAATTATTCAAATTTTTATCGCCATAAAAACCATCCTTGGACTTCAACGAAAATTTAAAAAAATAGAACTGGAAAAATTAGTCCATACTTTTTTGAGTTATGCGATTACCAACACATTGTACGATTCATTTTTATATCATGGATATATTGAAGTCACTTTCTAATAAATATATATAAAATGCATTATATTGTACATAAAAATGATCAGTACGCTTTTTGCTGAATGACAATATTTGACTCTTGGGTAGGTGCAGCAGCGTTACGGGCGTATACTGCGAAATTTCGCTATAGAATAACTGAGAAGTCGTGTGTCCATCTGTAGGACTAGTGGACTATTAATAATTTAAAAAATTTCACCATGTTTGTCAGATTTGGCGATGAATGTCGGCCGGTGAAACTGAAACGCATAGTGGAAGGATATCCTTGTCCTGACGGCACTAGTATATTTAAATTCGATATAATACTCAACTATAAATTATGGCCTGTGATTCAAAAATACCACAACGGGAAACCTACTTTGGTAATTATTGAGAATATTATTAATGTATAACTACAATATAAATCGGTCTGTCATTTTATGAATTCGTTTTAATTTTCGGCCGATTGTCTGTATGTCTGTGTTCCGTGTATTTCAATAACGATTTCAGCTTATAATATTCAATATACTTTTACTAACAAGTGGTTGCATTTATATTATTAAAACATTTCATCGCGTTGTGTTGTTTAGGTAATCCAGTCAATTTGTACTCTAAATATTTTCTATTAACTCCTTTTTTTATTGCTCATAGGTTTTTAGAGCTTGACTGTGATTTCACTGATGGTAAGTGACGATACAGTCTAAGATGGAAGCGCGCTTATTTGGTAAGAGGCGATATAACTCTTATGGTTTCTATACAGTGTCGTACCGGAACACAAATCTCTTTGCTTGATGGGACATATTTGCTGGTAGGGTGGTAACTAGCCCACCGGTCCAGGCTCAGACAAATTTTCTAAATTCGCCCTACCGGGCATCGAACCCGGGAACAGTGCAAGCAAAGCGAGCACTCGCACCACTGCGCTAGGGAGACCGACAATACAACCAACTTTATCTATCTATATAGCAGTTGTGTATCCTTTAATATAAATCGTGTTAGATCTATTGCTCTCTGGATCCAATTCTAAAGTATACACAGAAGTAGCGGGCACAAGCTAGTCTATTCATAATCTGACTATTCACATGAACCCTTTTAATAAGTCAATAATATGATGATGAAATCGATGCTTTAAAAAAATAAAAAACTAAACGCAACCGACCAGTGGAATTTGTCAATATTCTTTGTTGTCAGATATTGCATATGTAATTTCTTATAACAACATAGAAACGGCGTAAATAATTGTACGTTTTGCGTAGATATTTTGTAACACGCGGAAAGGCGTGGTTCTCACGGCGGAGACATTATCACGGGAAATTACTATTAACTTTAACCCAGAACAGAAGGCCAAATTGACTGCACTGGCAGCGACAATAAAAAATAAAAAAGTCCAGGTAAACTGCGTTAATTTTAATGATAAACAAATTAAAAAAAAAAAAAGAACAGTGGTTTGTATTTTCGCTATACATTAAGTTTTACTTATACATCGTTTTGTATGTTGTATAGTTTCGTGTAGTGTCTCAAGGAATTAGTATTACATTTTGATTAGATTCATCTTAGATCATTATTAGATTATATTTATATAGAAAGAAATAATTGTATATAATAAAATAAAAGATATATTGTTAATAATGGTAGTCATTTTAATATAAGTAAAGAAAAACACGGGATGGTTACTCGTTGCTTACCGAAAGTTTGCTAGTTGCATTTGACAAACATATGTAGGCCGTTTTTGCGGAAAATTTGTTCCGTATTCCGAAGTTACAAGGATTGAAAAGTATTTAAAATTGACCATTATAATTTATTTATTATAATCGTCCATACAAGTACAACGAAGTTAATTTAGCAAGCTCTTAACTAAATAATAAATATACTATGGTGAACTATTTGATTAATTGCATTAATATAATGTATAACAAGTTAAAATATGTTTGCGTCGTGATATTATTTTTTGTATTGACTAAGTTAAGCGGCGCGAACGGTGACGTAGCGTTGGGAGCTTGTTCGTAGAGTACGACAGTTGTAATTTTGATATTAAGTGTAAAGCATTAAGAGAGTATTAATGCATTGAGTTTAATGTTAATTTATCAATTTCTACACAAAAATCAACAAATAAACTTCGGCTTATTTGTTGATTTTTAATCAAGGGACTGATTTATTATTTCAACAACAGTGAAGCAGCATAATTTCGCGCAGCATCATAATTGTGAGCTAAGAAGGGGCGCATACGTAATACGTAATACACAACATAAACTTTAGAACAAGCAAGAATTTAATACATAATCATCGATGTGCTGCATTTCATTTCAAAGATAATGACATATATACTATTAAATCATTTGGATTTCGAAATAAACATTACCTGCAAGAGGTTGCTCATTGTAATAAAACCACCTATGCACTTTGGTTGTTAAGAATTAGTTCTGTCATGTAAATTTTTTTGACGTGATAATATCTTGTAAATCGATGAACGCTGTCTGCACGCAAGAAAAAGTTTGACTCATTGTTATGTTTCGCCTAAGTTGAACGTGCGAGTGATAGAGAGGCGCGATCAGGTCAAGCGTTCACCTTGTGACGCATCTATATCTTTTACATTCCATCAGCTGATGTCTGTGGTTTCCGTTGTTTATGACAACAACAATTTTTTATCTTTGTTTTCTTACATCGTTGCCATGTTAAATTATCTTATCTATCTGACTTTACAGATAAAGAATTTTTTTAATGTATATGTGTGCAGTCGTCAGCGTCGTCGTTGCTTCAACCGATGGACGTCCACTGCTGGACATAGGTCTCACGTAATGACGTACACAAGGCCCGATCTTGCGCCGCCTGGCTCCAGCGGCTACCGGCGACGCTCTTTATATCATCGGTCCACATTGTGGGGGGTCTGCCTACACTGCGGCGTCCGGTGCGGGATCGCCACTCCAGCACATTCGGCCCCCAACGTCCATCCGTCCTTCGGACTATGTGCCCCGCCCATTGCCACTTCAGGTTCGCGATTCGTAGAACTATGTCGGTGACTTTGGTTCTACTACGGATCTCTTCATTTCAAATTCGATCACGTAGAGAAACTCCGAGCATAGCCCTCTCCATCGCACGCTGAGTGACTTTGAGCTTCCGCATGAGGCCCATAGTAAAGTTTAATAAATATTGCAGTAAAGTTTAATAAATAATTTTTTAATGTTGCCACAGTCTCTGCTCCTTTCCGGTGTTGGATGCCATCACGCCGGGTTGCTTTATGAAGAAAGAACAAGTATTGAATATGCTTTTCGAAATAGAGACTTGCCGATTCTCGTAACGACTACAACTTTAGGTATGTTAATAATTTCATAGAACAGAGAAGAAGGAAAGGGCCACAAATTTTATGACATTATTTTGACAGGTCACAGTTCATCTAATAAACATATTTTTAGGCGCGTGAGGGTAATTTTTTTTACGGATGTAACGCGTGATTAGCGTCACGAATAAGGCAGCGTTTTTTATGCTAATTCGTTTGTAGATTAGGTACTTTTAATATTTAAAAATAACATACACATGACATTTTTATATTCAATTCGATTTTTGAGATTTCAATAAATTAATTGTATTGATTTTCGATTATTATATCTAATAATCTTAATATATCTTCCTTTTTCCTTCCCTCTAAGTCACAGAAATCCAATGATTTAGATTTGTATAAATATAAGCAATACTTTAAAATTACTTTGCCAAATAAGTTTCACTTCTAACATGTGTACTTTGTACGCACGCACTTTGATTTTTTTTTATAAAACTAATTTTATACCTATTTATTTATCGTTCCTCTAATTACTATCTATTGGTATTTCGGCGTAGTGTGGAATAGCACGGGCAGCTTGTGCCCGGCATGGGTTGCGGTATTTTTTTTATGTTTATTTAAAAACTTCTTTAAGTTAATACCCGGCAAGCTATGCAATGCAACATTTACGACTTTCTTACTTCTTACCTTCCCAAAGATATAAGTTATAAATTGACAGTTTCATGGCAAACGGATAAACGCAAACATAGATATTTAATATACTAATTTCAGTCTGCGAATTCGTCTATGTCGTCGTCAGACTCCACTACTAAAGACGTATATATATTAAGCAAAGAAATTATCTGCTAGAGCGCCACCTTTTGACTGACAAACATAAAAGTATGATATGCGTTATTAATTCAGGTTCTAAACTATGTCGAAACATAATTTTTAGCCAAATCTGTTCTACCGTTATTGCGTGATTGTGTAACAACATACTTTTATAATTATAACATTAGTAGAATACGATTATGTATTATTCTTGTAAAGCGAATACGTGTTCATTTTAACGAATACGGAAGCTTCTGGGAATCATATCAAAAGTAACGGTTCGCAAAATATGGCACGTCACGTCGCCCAGGCTTAAATTATCTGAGATCGGTGAGATCATGATTGTTAAGCCAGAATTTCGATGTTTCACGTGCTGCAAAATTTTATATCATTTAAGATTTTCATGACTGATAGTAATGAGATATATCATGTACCTTAGATATGACAGCCTCACTGGCGGATTAGTGCAAGTACTTCGCTAGTAGAGGTACTCTAACGGGAATCGTACCCGTTTTCTTTTTTTTTGAGATCTGGTCGGTTTGTATTTTCGTCATTCTGGACTGTGTTATTTACTCAGTGCTGACAGTTTAGCGCTTGACTGTGATCTCGCCTGATGGTAAGTGATGATACAGTCTAAGATGTACGCGCGCTAATATGGTAAGAGGCGGATATACCTTATATGTTTTCTTTATAACATCGTACCGGTACACAAATCAGTCCCATTAGTCAGACTCAGACAAATTAGAAAATACAATTTTCTAAATTCGCCCTATCGGGTCTCGAACTTGCGGTGTCTGCTAACAAAGCGAGTACTCGCACCACTGCCCCAACGAGGCCGTCAAATTTATATAGTTCTAGAGTGCATGGATTGACAATCAATATAAAGAATATTGACTGCCTCATTGTGTCTAGTGGTTAGCATATTCGGCACCAGTTATCGGTCCTGGGTGTAAGTCCCGAGATGAGCCAGTTCAAAAACGATATTGAGTTTTCTATTAAGATTTTCTCACTATTTGCGCAAAGATGAAGGGAAGTCGGCCTATGAGAGTGAAGGAATAGAGAGTGCACTTGTGTACTGTGACTCCAACCCGCAGGGGAGTAGCGTGGTGGATCTATTCTCTAACAACACTCTGTCCAATGATGAGGCCTGTGCACAGCAGTGGGACTTTAATGGGCTGCTACTTACTCACTTTACTTATAAAGAAAATTTAATACCATGCTTTTCACGCTCTTAAATGATATACATATATTAATAATATATTACAGCAATGGGTGTAAACTTACCTGCACATCTCGTTATTATAAAGAATACCCAGCAATATGTAAATGGAGCGTATCAGGTTAGTTTATTTTGATTTATTTCATAAGACATAACAGTAACGTAAAATAAAAAAAGTATAATATTGAATCATAACGTTAGAACAATAAAATTCATGCCTCGTTAGCCTGAATGACATTCTAAGTACTATTACGCTACGTCGAACGCCGACGAATATTCTACTGGCGTTATCATATTTAGAATGACATCTAGGCTACAAGCCCTGGTCAATGTGTACTAGTAAATTGATTTTTTTTCTAAGTTTTCATATTTAATCCTTTACGACATTTCAGATAAAACTATTTTCGTAAATATGCAAATGTACTGGGATGACACGAAAACAAACTTTAATTAAAAAACAGTTGAATGTCCGTGCACCTGTCAGAAGTGAAGCTTCTTTGGCAAACTAATTTTTAAGTCTTGTTTATATTTATACAAATCTAAAACCTTAGATTTCAGGGACTAAGAGGGAGGGAAAAAGGAAGATATTTTAGGAATTTAATGAATTTAATTGTCATTAAAATATTAGGAATGTCTAAATTTAATACAAATAATTTATTGAAATCTCAAGTGACGAATTGTAAATAAAAATGCCACGTGCGATTAGAAATAACTAATTAAATTTAGTTTTTGAATTTAAAATTAAAAAAAAAGAATTTATGCGATATTTTTAATTTATATTTTATGAAAAACATTCTTACCTACCTACTCACACCTACATAAGACTTACTAACTCCTCGTAAGTACATAGAGAATATCTCAGTTTTGTCTTTTCATTGTTTCCAAATTCTTACTTCTAAGTATATACTCTGTTATTTTGAATATTATTAAATAATTTGTGTAATCCATAATTGGCCTTATTTTAAGTATACTAATTATTCCGTCTGAAAATTTGTTAAATAGCTGTTAGATTACCAATAAATAAATAAATATAAATAGTATATTAAATGGCAAATTAAAATGCCACATGATATTTGTAAATACTAACCTTCAAACGAATTCGAATAAAAACGCCACACATATTCGTGACGCTAATCACGCGTTTCATCCGTAAAAATTTTACCCTTACGCGCCTAAAGAAGTTTCACTTGAAATGGTTGCCTGTAAAGTCGGTTTACAGACGATAATTTTACCTGATGAAGTCAAGAGAAAAAATTGTCGTTGTAATAAAGAATTGAAACCACATTAACCTGTCAATTCACTTTGTAAACAGTTGACAAAACGGTCCAAGTGTAGGTTTTTTGCTGCCAATGTCTCTATTTTACTCTGGGGTTGGAAGAGAGTTACATGTGACACAAGCTGAACGTTTAGGCCGCTCGCGCCTCTCTATCGCTTGCTCCACGCTCGGCTCAAGCGGAATGTGATAATGAGTCATGCTTTTTCGGACATGCAGCCGGCATTCATCGATTTATAGGTTGTTATCACGTCAAAAAAACATCCTTCCAGGAGTATAGCATCAGCACGGTACTACAAATGGTTGGACGCGCCGGCAGACCACAATTTGATACTGAAGCCACTGCAGTTATTATGACGAGACTACAAGACAAGGTTAGTGATATGCTATTACTATATTGGTATTGGTGTATATCAGGGGTGGCCAACTTTTGTGCACATAAGATCTACTTTTTATATTAAAATTAAGACCTATTTCTTAGTTAAGAAGAGTGACGTTTATACAATGTGCTTTTATACCTCCGTGTATTCTCCCGAGTTCAGAAATATATATGAATATTTATTTAATGGGTTATAATATTATATATATATAATAATATAAATAATAAAATAAAGTTTAAATTTATATTAATTATTGAATGCGTCCCCTCATGAAATTTGCGAGCGATCGACCAAATTTGGTCTCGATTGACTTGTTGGCCACTCCTGGTATATATAAAATGATTGATTACATGGTTCACGAAAATTTACAATCTTCAAATTAAAAATAATAATTGTTATTTATTTATGTTACACTTTTTTTACAAAAATTTATAATATACACACAGAAAATACAAAATCTTAAACTAGGAGACTATATAAATTTGTACTGCAATAATCTACCGGTTGATCGCGATCGACTTGTTGGTCACTCCTGGTATATATGAACTGATTGGTTACATGATTCACGAAAATTTACAATCTTCAAATTAACAATAATAATTGTTTTTTATTTATGTTACACTTTTTTACACAAATTTAAAATATAAATACAGAAAATACAAATACTTAAACTAGGAGACTATATAAATTTGCATAAACAACGGCCTTATCGCTAGATTAGCGTTTTCTTCCAGGCAACAGTTGATGATAAAAGGAAATATTATTTATTAATTAAGGCTGGATGAACTTACGCAAACTTAGATATGAATAATAACCTAACACATCATCTATAATATATAATTGTCTATGATATATATCCATATATATATGTCGATTGTTCGGTACAAGGACAAAAAGAAAATCTTTTTGAACGGCTTTAATACTATAAGACTTTATTAAAAAGTAAAAAGTAAGTAGCAGCCCATTAACGTCCCACTGCTGGGCACAGGCCTCCTCACTCATATGAGAGATGGTTTTTAGAGCATAGACCTACCACGCTGCTCCACTGCGGATTGGCAGGCATAGTACACAAGTGCACTCTCTATTCCTTCACTCTTATAGTCCGATGTGACGGTAATCAGACACAACCGGATAGAGATCAGGCGCAGGACCGACGGCTTAACGTGCTCTCCGAGTCACGGGGGTGGAACACACCGCCAAATTTTTACCAACTTCGGGCAAATATTGAGAAAATCTCAATAGAAAACTCAATATCCATTTTTGAATTGGCCCGACCCGGGACTCGAACCCAGGACCTCATGTCTGTAGTCGAACATGCTAACCACTAGACCAATGAGGCAGTTAAGACTTTATTACTACAAACTATCTCATATATAACAAAAGCAAACTTTATATCAAAAAATGTACTTTGTGTTTTTATGCATAAATAACTGTAAAATTAAAAAACTTAATATAAACAACAAAAATTGTTTTTGTTGAGTTGTATTATCAATAACCTATAATAGTGGAAATTTCGTAACAATATATTTATAGATTCTTCACTTTTTAATCAACGGATTGTAAAGATAACAGCTAGTATACTATAACAATATTCAATCAGTCGCTCAAGAAACCGATGGACTGAAATTCGGCATAGGCATATATACCCTTCGCGATGTATATGGTCGCTAGTTACGGATTTCCCCATATTCCCACAGGATCGCAAACTGCGCGCCTGTCACCACGGAAAAAGCTAATATATTATATCCATCAATCTCTAAAATCGTCAGACTCAGCCATTACAGAGTTTGAAGCTTCATTAATAGTCAAAGTCAAAGTCAAAATATCTTTATTCAAGTAGGCCTATTACAGCACTTTTGAATCGTCAAATATCGTTTTTTTTTTCTATTTATTATTTAAATGAATGACTGATGATAACATAAAAGAACGACTTACAATCTAAAGTTACGAGGGTTCCTTCGCGCCCTGATCTGAGAAGAGCCCACAACAAACTCAGTCGGGTGTACGTTTTTTTTTTTTTTGTTATCATCATTACAATATTTAATTTAAAAATATTCTATATCTATATATATATAGAGCAATTCATTCACTCCCACGCTTTTTTGTCTTCTAAGTATTCTTTCAAATTATAGAATGATTTCTCAATTAGTTTTCTTTTAATAAAAGATTTAAATTTATTAAGAGACATTTTTGTAACTTCTTCTGGGAGTTTGTTATAGAACCGTATACAGTTACCCTTGAATGACTTGTCAATTTTATGTAGCCTACTAGAATTTACAGCAATTTTATTTCCATTTCTTAAGTTATATGAGGTGCATTCACTTTTCTTCCTAAAAGAGTCAATATTTTTATGGACGTACAACAAGTTTTCTAATATATATACGCCGTGAACTGTCATTATTTTTACTGCTCTGAATTTGTTTCTTAGCGACTCTCTTGGACCCATATTGTAGATCGCACGAACGGCCCTTTTCTGCAGCACAAATATTGCATCTATATCAGCAGCATTACCCCAAAGTAAAATGCCATATGACATAATGCTGTGAAAATAACTGAAATAGACCAGCCTGGCAGTTTCAACGTCCGTAAGACGGCGAATTCTTTTAACCGCGTAAGCCGCAGAGCTGAGCCTGTTCGATAGACCTCTTATATGGGGCCCCCACTGTAGTTTACAATCTAAAGTAATGCCTAGAAAAACGGTACTATCTACCAGATCAAGTTCCTCATTATTAAGTTTAACAATGGTTCTCACTTGCTTTACGTTTGGTAATGTGAATTTAATACATTTTGTTTTTTTCCCGTTCAGTAATAAGTTGTTTGCTTCAAACCATTGTACTACTTTATTGAGCGAATTGTTTACCTCGTCAAAATCTGTTTGTTGTCGATTAACTTTGAATATTAGAGAAGTGTCATCAGCAAACAAAACTATCTCATGACCGTCCTTGACAAAATAAGGAAGGTCATTAATGTAAATGAGGAACAGAAATGGTCCTAATATGGAACCCTGTGGAACACCTAGTTTCGTTACAGACCCTTCTGAAAGTTTTCCATTAACACAGACCTTTTGTGTTCTATTAGTTAAATAGGAACTCATCAGGTCTAATGCAGCGTCTGTGATGCCATAGTGACGTAATTTCCCGATCAGAGTTTCATACTGGACACAATCAAAGGCCTTAGACAAATCACAGAAAACACCAAGCGCGTCTCGTGATTCCTCCCAGGCCTCGTAAATATTATGTAATAACTGTACACCAGCATCGGTTGTTGAACGAGCTCGCGTAAATCCAAATTGCTTACTGTGTAATAGATTATATTTTTGAAAATGTTGTAGCAATTGGTTCAATATCATTTTTTCGAATACTTTACTGAAAGTCGGAAGAACCGATATTGGTCTAAAGTTAGAGGGGTCTGAAGTACTGCCCGACTTAAACATTGGTATAATTTTACTGTACTTCATTAAGTCAGGAAATATACCCCAATCTACACAGTTATTAAAAATTTCAGCCATGTCGTCTGCAAGGATGTCAATTAATGATCTTGCTAGGTTAACAGATAGACCCCATAAATCATTTGTTTTCTTATTATTGATTAAATTAAATGACTTAATAACGTCCGAGCTATTGACATGGTGGAATTTGAAAATATTATAACATTGAGGCACACTACAAGCCAGCCAAGAGAGAGCAGTGGATGGTGATGAGTTCAGAGATTTAGTCGTCGAGATAGGAGCGCTAGTGAAGAATTCTTCAAATTCATTAGCAACTTCTGAATCCAATGTAATGTTCTTATTGTCTATCTTAAGATTGAATTCATTAAAGCGCGAGGATGCTTTTCCTGTTTCTTCATTGATGATCCTCCATGTTGTTTTAATTATATTACTGCTATTTTTAATTCTAGATTTAATGTATTGCGATTTTGCTAAAACACATTTCTTTTTAAATTCTTTAGAAAATGATCTTACATAATCTCTGAATTCATCACTAGTGTTATATTGACGCTTGTCATACAGCTCATATAACTTTTGTCTACTTTTGTGTAGATCAACTGTTGCCCATTCACTGAATGCCAATGTGTCAGTACACATGGCCGATTTACTCTTAAATATAGAATTAAAAATTTTATTAAATTTGTTAAAAAAACGGTTGTATACTTCATTGGGATTCAGAGAATTCAATAAAGAAGAAGAATTCCAGTTTAGTATTAGGTTTGATCTCATTCGCTCTATACGCTCAGTAGTGATTGGGACATAAGTGATTTTACGTTTTTTCACTGTTTTATTTACGGTTGGAAAGCGAATGAGTTGGCCACAGTGATCAGAATCTAAATTAGAAATTATCTTTTTGACAGTTGGTTTTATATCTGTAAATATATTGTCTATGCAAGTAGCACTAGTTGAAGATATTCTGGTAGGCTCCATGAACATATTTGTTAAATTGTATGTACTGAATAAATTTAATAATTTCATGCTTAATTACTATTATGCTAAAAACTTAATTTAACAAATACGATTTCTGCTCCATCACAATACAACCATAATATCAAATATTAAACATGCATTATTATTGTAGCTTATTTTAATGTGAGAAAATCGTATCACTTGATATGATTATTTTTATTTTTCAAAATAAAAACTGACAAATGGCTATTTGAACAATTTTGATAACAAAAACAAGCTGAATTGTTAGATGACGAATTTTATGACGTCCAAAAAAACATCGCTAATCACAAGATCCAACCTCGGAAGTCGTTAAGAATGAATTAACGAGCTTATAGAATCATCTTCGCTCATATTTAAGAATTTCAGTATATTTTTAGGTTTATTAAAACGATATTATAGCTAAATAAATATTTCAAACAAAAAATATATTTCCAAATTTCTGACAAAAAATATTGTTAGTGAGTAAGCTCAATTTATTTCTAGGCAAATTAGCTGACAATTGCTTTTAGACCTGTATTTTATCAAACAAATGAAACTTCTTTGGTAAACCAATTTTTAAGTCTGTTTTATATTTATAGAAATCTAAAATTTTGGATTTCCGAGACTTAGTGGGAGGGAAAAAGTATTAATATTTTTATTTTATATTTTATAAAAAATAGTATATTACGTTATTTATACGTGGCAAATTACGATGCCACATATTATTTGTAAATGTTAAACCTACCTGACTTTCAAACGAATTAGCATTAAAAACGCTGCACATCTTCGTGACGCTAATCACGCGTTTCACCCGTAAAAAATTTGCCCTCATGCGCCTAAAGAAGTTTCACTTCTAAACCGTCATTTTCTTACATTATTTACAATGTACTAATGATGATATGAAAAATGCCTTATAATCTATAGTTAGTTTAAAGAGGGTTCATTTTTTATCATCTTTATAATATAATTAGCTACCCACTCATATTAAAGCGGTGTAAGGTCTAAATATCTATATGAATAAAAAATCCTGTGTTTCGCAGTGGGACGTTAATAGGCTGTTACTTAATGTAAGGTAACAGCCATTAGCGTACTGCTGCTGGGCACAGGCCTCTTCACTCATAGGAGAGAGAATTTTTAGGGCAAAGGCCCAACATACTGCGGGTGGGCAGGTAACATATTCCCCAGAATTACTCACGAAATATGCAGCTTTCCTCATCACGTTTATGTTCGTTTACGTACGTGAAATAATCGATGTCTCACTTTTTTATCACAATATAAAGAATACTTGCTTCTTCATTTTCAATCCACACTTTAAATATGAAGGTGTAATTATAGCCGTTAAATATAAATAATAAAAAATGCACATACTTACGTCCGAGTAATATATATATTCAATTCAAGTACAAAAGACAAAAATTAGCAACACTTCGTTTCTTATCAGCGTAAATGCAAATTTTCAAAATATAAAAACCTTGGAAAAAAAACGTGGTAAACCACTTATCAAAAATTGTTCTTCAAACAAGATAAACTTTTCGTAAAAACAAAAAGTACATATAAATTCCGTTTGTTGCAGCTAGTTATATATACGAGCCCTCTTGTTGTACGTTACTTAAACAATAACTACATACATACATAGCATCACGCCTCATTCCCATAGGGGTAGGCAGATACAACATCCTTCCACTTGCCACGATCCTTGCATATCTCCTTCGTCATACAAGTTCGTCGGTTGAGAGTACTCTTGACCTGGCCGTTATTTAAAATATCCTGGATTTGGTCCAGGAACGTTCGCCTTGGTCTTCGCCTTTCTCAATTTTAGTCACTACGTCTTCTTTTATACCACAACGGTCTCTTTCTTACTCTGTCACTCAGTTTTAATCCACTCATGCTTCTCAACGCCCTCATCTCTACCGCATCTATTTTACTTTTGTGATTCTTCTGCCATACCCAACTTTCACTACCATACATAAGTGTTGGCACCAACACTCCAGCTTGCACAGCCAGTCTAGCCCTTTGAGACACCATCTGGCTATTCATAAAGGCGTGCAGAGCACCATTTACCATATTTCCTGCAATTACCTTTCAATATCACTTTCACATGTTCCATCTTTTGTAAATTTAGATCCCAAGTATACAAATTCTTTCACCTCTTCCACTTGTTCCCCATCTATCAAAATATTGCCATTCATCATAGATTCATCTCGTTCAAAAAGCATAACTTTCGTTTTGTTTACATTCACTTTCATTCCTTTCCCTTTCAAAGCTTCATTCATAATATTTAGCATCTCCTGAAGCTCGTTAGCGGATGACGCAAGTATTACTTGATCATCAGCGTAGAGTAAACATTTGATGAGTAATTCATTCATTCTTAACCCATACATACATTCTTTTAAATCTGTCAAACATTTATCCATGAAAAGGTTGAACAGCCATGGTGACGCAACACATCCCCGTCGAACACCTCTTTCGACAGGAAACCACTCCGTGTACGCTCCGTTTGACACGGTACGGTTGACACAAGCACTAGAACCCTCATAGAGAGACTTCATTGCTTGAATCAGATAACCGCTCACCACATACGTAGATAACGTTGACAACAGCTCATTCCTCACCACTCGATCATAGGCCTTTTCTAAATCTACGAAAGCGCAATACTTTTTTTGGTAAACTTTTTGGTAAACACTAACTACTTACTATAATACCTGTGTATTACATGCAAAAGTAATCACTAAAATACAACAGGTGTTAAAATATTGTGAATGAAAATATCAACTCAATAAACCTAAAATAACTAACATAGGTGATTATAAACAAAAATGTTTTAAGAAGCTGGTTAATTCACCTTTAATGGCTTCCGAGCTCATATTTTTGTTCATTAGCCGTATTTTATTTTACTTAATGAAATTCTTCTACTACTAGTCTGATTTTATCGTCATTCAAGTTATCAATTAAGTTGTTTTTATGTCATCTTTTAATAGTTAATTAAAAACTTATATTTGCCATTACTCGATAAACTAATATTTTTGCCATTACATAACGGGCTATTACGAAAATTGTCATCTGAACTTTACAACATTGTATTGAGTATATTTTTCCCGTCAGAAACTTTACGGGCCCAGCACAAAGTTCAAACAAGGGTTTGTGTTTTAAGCAAAATAGACATTAAATATAATTAATTTTGATAGCATATTATGGTTAACTATTACGTTTTAGTGGTCATTTACTGTCATGTACCGAAAAATATTGTGGCTGCCGAAAACAGGACAAGTAACAGTTTATTGACGGCACAAGTCTCCCACAGGTTGATAGGTTACATGTATATGAGGTTTCTTGTCGCCGAAAAGTACAATAATCAATTTTAAATAACATTTAGGTACAAAGTGTTCATTAAATATAATCTAAGTGTTACCTGCTCAGAATGCGAATCCATATATACATACATAGCATCACGCCTCATTGCTATAGGTAGGCAGTGACCACGTCCATCCACTTGTCACAATCCTTGCATATCTCCTTCTTTCCGTTCATTTTCGTTAAACCTTTCATACAAGTTCGTCGGTTTAGAGTGCTCTTGACCTAGCCCTCATTTAAAATGTCCTGGATTTGGTCCGGCAGCTTTCGCCTGATCTTCCCCTTCCAACTTTCCTAATCACTCTTGACTCATAAATCCTTTTTGTCGGTCTTCTTACTTTCATTCTCTCTACGTGCCCAAACCATCTAAGCATACCTTTCTCAATTTTAGTCACTTTATCTTCTTTTATACCACAACGTTCTCTTATCACACTATTTCTTACTTTGTCACTGATTTCAATCCACACAAACTATTCAACGCTCTGATCTCTACCGCATTTATTTTACTTTTATTCTTCTTCTGCCCAACTTTCACTACCATACATACGTATTAGCACCAACACTCCTCTATACATAGCCAGCCCTTTGAAACACCATCTAGCTATTCATAAAAACGAACCCATGACTAGCTGAAAACAAATTTCCGCGTCTAGTATCATTACTTACCATTAGTTGAGATCAGGTAGTCAGTTTAATCTTTATACAATAAAATAATTCCCAAGGTTTTTTTAAAGAAGAAATGTTTTCATATCAAAATATTTATTTTCACATAATAAAAAAGTACTTATAAATACGACATTGAGTGAACTTATTATTTACACTTGCACATCTTAAACGAATCTTAAACGTTAGCGATGAGAAATTGACTTATTTTGTAATACAATCACAGAATTGGTAACATTTTTTTTAAGCTTTAGTTAATTATTTTTATTGTATTAATGTAGTAATATTTTTACGAACTTCCTTATGACATACTTAGCGCTTGGGGTAAATATCTTAGTTAAAATAATTATAGCCGGCAATAATATACGACACCTTTTTATATCACGTATAAATAATATTATTATTTTGACAGCGTTATGAACCATGTTATAGGAATTTCTCAATTTTATAGGTTTTTAAAATTACGTTTACAAAAACAAAATTTCAAAGTTTTTTGTTGGCTCTCGCTATATGAAATGGCTAGACGGTGACGGGCATCTTTGCGTTCTAATATTCCAGCATTTGGGTAATTTTACATTTACAAACAAAGCCTGGCCGCGTTTGCTAGTAAAATAGCGAAAGGAAATTCGTTCGACTCGGATGTTATTATTTTTACATTTTTTTTCTTCTTTTCCTACTCCGCTTTAAATATACATTTTCTTTGAGAAATATGAGCACGATAAATGTAACATCTGGCATCATTTGCATTCATATAATTTAAATAAAAATTGTAATAATGACAAATTTTGTTTTTATTTATGGAGAAAAGATAAAAATGTAGGATTCGACGTCTCTTGTTAATATAGTATATTATTGACCAGGTGTATTTAAAATATTGTTGTACTAATTTTTTTCTAAAACCTCAATTGAATGCTTTATTTTTATAAAAGCTCTTGTCTTATATTTCTCATGAACATATTTGAAAATAGCTCATAACGTTTATATACTTCTATGACGATTATTCAGTGACGCTCTACAGTTTTTATATTTAATGAGAAACGCTAAAGATTATTGAAAACAAGTTGAAGTAATCTCGATACATGCACGTTGACACATAAATATTTGCATACATTTCGTTCAACGTCACTTTTGTACACTAAAATTTAATCCTCAATCTACTTCTTTTTGCCAAAAGGGTTTGCATTTTCTTCGAACTTTATAATTGGTACAAAGCCACTGTCACCTTGGACAGTATATTCGACAGTCATAAGACGTCCATCAGGATGTAATACTTTGTAACTACCAACAACTTTGCCTTGCGCGTCTCCGGCTTCATTTGCTCCAAAGTATAACAGCTTTTCTTGATCTTCGACGTCATATTTGTATTCATACTGTGAACATAGAAAAAAGGGCCTGTAATGCATGACAAGTTAAATAAAATTAATAATATACCTAGCGTCATCTGCCACATACTGCTTAATAGATAGTGCAGTACAATAGTTCGCTAAATAACTTTATTTAATTAATTAATATTTGAAAAACTGTATTAATGTCAATCGTCATTCACTACAAGTTAAAAATAAAAAGAAATATGTAGCAAAAATTGAGTGGAGGAATGAAAAAGACTTACATAAAAATTCAACAATTAAAAAAAAATTCTAATGTTTTATCAAAATAAGAGATATCCAAGTAAGAGTATCTATGGCTCATCACAATATCTCTGGAACCATAAGGCGTAGGGAATTGAAATTTGGTAGGAATATTCCTTTTGCCAAGTAGAGGTCAGCTAATAACGAATTTTATGAAATTACACCCGCAAGGGGGATTGCGGGGGGGGGGGGGTTATACGCATGTTTCTAATTTGTAAAACAATTTGCCTAAATTATTGAAAATGCTTACGTAGACGTAGACGTGGATTCAGCTAGTGTTTTATAAAATATTATAAAAATTGAACTATACTTAATAAATTAACATTCTATCGCGTTAAATTTACTTATTCAAATATCTAATGATATAACAAATAGGAAGTACGTTTTATCCTTTTAATTTAATCCACTAAGTTAAAAATACTTTTGCAAACTAATGACAATAGATGCTAATGCACATTAAATATTAATGAATATTAATAACTTCTGTAATCGAGGTCAAGGATTCATGCATAATTTTAAATTATATTTTCACACTAAAATAAAACGATCACGTCAGATAGCAACAAACACGAACAAATTAGTTAACGATTATCGAAGTCCAATCTTGCAGAAAATGTTTATAAAATTCATAATTAATATAAAATTCCATGTATAATGATTGTTGAAGAAATCATCTTTAACATCTAAGATAACATCTAACATAAAATTGAAATTGTTATTTTCGTCGTTTCGATGATTGTTTTTCTTATTTTGTTATTAACAGCATCAAAAAGTTAATCGAATATTAAATTGGAATATGTTAGCAGTAAATATGTATACGGAACTATTTTAAGATTTTAAACTTTATAACAAGCTTTCGTTCTACTTTTATTTAACTAAAGTGGTCGAATAAAATGTTACAGGAGTATGTTTACTATACTTCCTTATAGTTACAATGTGTGAGTCTTCCCTACGTTCATTTAAAATCTTGATATCGTATAGACGATCTTATTAAGCATGTTAATCCCGTGTAGACAGATAAAAACATTGAACCGGTAATTAATGGCAGTATGCGTATTATATGCGAAAAAGTTGTATTTATAGTAGACAATTATATTCAATTAGATTCATTATTATTTAATGTTAGTAATAATTGCGTTAAAGTAAAGATAATGGTCAAAGAGCGCGCACAAAGGCGGTTGGACGCAATTGCGTCTAATTAGCTGGTTTAAACACACGTTCACATGGTTAGCATAATGCCTGAGATGCTTCCGATAGCAAAGAGGTGCAAGATTAGTGCGCTATGAATGAGCACGCCTTTTGTTTGTGTCCTGAGAACTGCTCTAGACCTTTGTAGTTCCCATGTTGAATTATTTCAACTAATGAAGCGTGATGTATTCTGGAATTTGGCCATTACCAGATGATTATAATCTTCAAGGACTTCTTTTGATAAAGAGATTATGTTTTAGAGCACCCATTTTATTAAGTACTTGCCTATAAATCACGCTCTTCATATATTTATACGTACACCTTATTCTAATATTTAAATTCCATTTTATTCATCCATTATAGATCAGACAGATTGTTTTTAACTTGCAGTGGATAACACTTGATGATAATATGGTTTTATGCAGGAACTGATTTCAATTTTTTTATATTACTTGTTTAAACTTATAATCGAAATGTCGGCAAGAATAAGATATTTATGCCTTAGTATGATCTTTAACTATGAAAAATAAAGTTTATTTATGTTATGTATTTATTAAATATAAAGGATATGTAAATAATGTCCAACAATAATTTGTATATAATAAAATGAAACAATAGAGGATATTAAATATAACATAAAATGTATAAACAAATGTAAAATCCTTAATTGGCTTTAAGATAATTTTATTAGATTATGCGTTAGTTTTAAAAGGGCTGTGGATTTTGTAAAATAAATAAATAATAGTACGAACAAGCGGTTTTAAAGGTGACCAAATATGGATTAGTAAAATCATCTCCCTGTAAGATACTCACTGGCATTGGAGGATAATTTTCTTCTTGCGGTGCGGGTGCAGGTGCAGGGGACACTCTCACGCTGATGCAGGCCAAGATAACAATGCATGCCACCCATGTTATTGACGTCATCTGATAAAATAATGAAAGATACGTTTGTTATACATATTTTAAAATGCTGATAGATATGCGCCGGCTAATGTTAACGCTCGATAGAAGGTGAAAATACAGTTTAAGATGGTACTACGCTAATCTGGTAAGAGGTAACTACCTCTTATTAGTACCGTACTTACATTCCTTTTCCCGTACTCGTTGGTAGAGGTTATAAAAACTGCGTGAAATTTGATATATGCGGCATCTAATACATGCGGTAGAGATGAGAGCGTTGAGAAGTATGAATGGATTCAAACTGAGTGACAAATTAAGAAATAGTGTGGTATAAAAAAAGATGTGTGTATGATAGTGTATGTGATGTAGATATGCTTAGATGGTTTGGGCACGTAGAGAGAATTAATGAAAGTAGACTGCCTTAACGGGTTAATGAGTCAACAGGGAATTGGAAAGTTGGAACGGGTAGACCAAGGCGAACTTTTCTGGACCAAATCCGGGACATTGTAAATAAGGGGCCAGGTCAAGAGTACTCTAAACCGACGAACTTGTATGGAAGGATTAATGAAAATGAAACAAGCGAAGGAGATATGCAAGGATCGTGACAAGTGGAATGGCGTGGTCTCTGTCTATCTAGTATGTAATTTAATAACTTAATGGATAGAGCAAGGATCGGCCACCACTGGCCCGCACGCTGCGGGCGGCTTGTAAGCCAATATGTCGTTAGATACATATACATACATATAAGAATAACAAAAATATTTTTAAAAATGCAATACTAATTTTGTGTAAAAATGTTCATTGCATGAAATAGGATCTACACCATTATCCTCATGATATTTCTAGCCCGCGCCAATATCCTTATATCTGTAATCCTTCTATAAAAAAGTTGCCATCCCTTGGCAAAAAGGATATCCAAAGATATACAAAAAAATTTAATTCATTTATTATTTTCCGCAAAATCTCAAATGTTGCTTTACCGGCTTTTTTGGCTTCTTACAGTATCCAAAATTTAGTAAAGAATGTGGTTGGTAATGATTTATATAATAAAATTAATAATATTTATTTATTAAAATGCTTTTTTTTAACAAAATGGTTTAGCGTGTCCAAGTCAAAATTTATCAATTATTTTATCTTTGCTATTTTGGGACTCCTCTTTGCTGTTTTTGAACGCGAGTTGGGTTTCTGGCTACATGCGCTTCCATCTGTATTCGTCGGTACGTTGTTGGACAAGATGACGTTATCTATAAACGTAAGTTTATATAGATTCCCAAATTAAAAATTAATAAAAAAAAATAAAAGAGAATTATTATTTATTTTGAAGTATAAATATAAATTTCGGAATATGCAAAAAAGACTTACTTGACTTACAAAATAGTCTATTTTTTCTGTCCGTTATCTAGAAGGATAATTATTTATTAGAAAATTACCGCTTAGTATAAATTAAATATACATATATATCCGTAAGACAAAGCCTCTTCTAAAATATATCTTTTAATTTGAAGAGTAACGTAAAAGTATTACTTAACAATTGATTATCTCGTTTCAATAACAAATGCTTACAATATTATGTGCAATTTATACTATCATGTAATTTCCTATATTATAAAATATCCATTCTCAATGAATAAAATCTTTGTACTAGAAGACTTTAGCGTTGATTAATTGCAGACCTTAACAACAATTATGTTTTTACAATAAAAACTGTTAACTGTATGTTTATAGTTTAGTTATGTCCATTTAACACGAAAGCCAATTCTTCTATTATTGTATAGTGGATAAAGGTTTCATAACTATGTCACAGTTAAGAAAATTGATATTGCAAATATAGTGGTCTTGCTTAAAGAATTCATCAATTTTCTCATGTCAAACAAATGCGTGAATAAGTAGTGACGATCACTCTTGCTTTATTGATTTTAAATTAGCGAGTGTAAATTATGTTTCTCTAAAACAGAAAAATCTAATATAACTATATTACGATCGATCATTGTATGACGATGGTGACCTTGCTGGTACAATAGTACGAGTAGTAGATTCGCTACCAGACATCCTGAGTTCGATTGATTTAGGACATTTCATTTTCTAATTTGGAACTAGGACTGTTGCTAGTTACCACCCTGCAAGCATTGACTTACCGTAAAATTTCGTTCCGATACGGTAACAGAGTAGTAAGAGAGATAAGAGATGAGGTGTAAATTACCTCTTACCACGTTAGTGCGTTTCCATCTTAAACAGGTGATATTACAGTCAAACGCTAACCTTTCTACAATATTAAAATATGTTAATATTTTCTATTATTTCCGTATTAGATATTGCAAATAATAATCACCCACTTTTTAAAACAATAACTTCATTCTTAAACACAAACAATTATTAAAAAAAAAAGTCAATCCTCATCTAACACGAACTTCTTTCCTCATATAGAAAGACCTTTAAACCTTATGTGCAAGCTTTCAGTTAGATAGGCACTGTATGATTTTTCGCAAAATAAATTTAATTAATGAATTAATATTTGACGGCCTCACCCAGCACTAGACGGGTAGTAGGGCGAAATTAGGAAATTTATCTAATTTATCTGAATATCGACTGGTGGTTTGACCGTGGCTAGTTACCAGCAAAGTCGTAGCGCCAAGCAATTGTCTTCCAGTGCGACGCTGTGTAGAAAACATAAGAGGTAAATTGCCAAATACCAGAATAGCGCGCTCCCATCTTAGACTGCACCATCACTTACTATCACATATAATCACACGAAAGTACAAACCTGTCTGAAATAAAAGGGAGTTATCTTAACATACAAGTGTCACCTAATAAAAATAAAAAAAATATATTAGTACTTGAGTAGATGAATGAAAAAGTATTTTAGTAACGATTAAAAACTGAACACGATTTGTAAATACCTGAGCCATGAGTATAAATTGAAAAAAAAGAAATCATATATCTTAGAAGTCATTAGTAACTATTAAATTGATTTATACCAAAGTTATAGCATTTTTTTGACCAAAATGCTAAATTGTTAATAATTACGTTCATTTTGCATGACGCAAAATGCCAACCTTCGAATCTTATACCTACTGGGCTTATTCTTTACTGTTTGAAGACTAAAGATTACGAATAGTACGTGTTGTGAGAGATAATCTATAGATCTGAAAAGTGTCTTATGGGCGTGTATATTTATCTTAATTGTGAGAACCGTAAGAAAGCTCTAAGTCCGAAAATAGGTGATTAAGATGCCTCGTATACTCGAAGTTTCATATGTGATCAGATTACGAATAAAAGATCGTAGAAAAACTAAGGTTTTCGTAATAGCTTTCGTAAGGCATTTATCGATTGGAACGGCGAGAGGAGCTAATGTATATAATGAAATGTGAATATACCCGTATATGTATACTCTTATATCGACAGATAACAAAGAAGAAAAATATTTTAAATTTACGTTAGCGGGTAATTGGGTTTTGTTGGCCTCGCGTGATTAATTCCTGCGGGAAAATTTGCGTTGTTTAACTTAAGTAACAGCATTGCAATCATGTTGAGACAATGTAGCACTAATTGCATGACTATTTCACTTGCCTATATTAAAGACAGAAACCATGTTTATTGCTTGTTGGTTATCATTTCTTCCTTATATAATTTAAAGAGTTGTAACTAATTTAAAGAAATGCGTCGTTATCAGTTTTGAAAAAAAAAAACTACTTTTTAATCAAATTCTCTAGCGACTTTATTTTTAATACAATCCGATCTCGATCATCATGGTTTGGCTTAATCTGATTTTATTGATATGCTTGAAAAATTCCGTAAAATAGTATAGTTAGTTGTTATAGGGACACTTTACGACACTTCAAATTTATAAAATTACTAGCTGACTCAGGAAACGTTGCTGTGCCGTATAATAACTATTATCATTATAAAAAATTGACGTTGGTCATAGAAGGGTGAAAATTGATTAATTCCAGACCATAAAAAATATACAAAAGAAACGTCCAAAATAACAATTGTTAAAAACCTATTCTCGTACCTACTGAATATACATATAAAATTTTATCAAAATCTATCAAGTCATTTCGGAGAAGTATACACACTAAAACGGTGACAAGAATTTAATATATTAGATGTACAGCTGTCGTACCACACTTATTATAATAAATTTTGTTATAATGTGGTGATTGCAAGGGTAATTTACTGCGATATTAATGAAGAATAACACACTTCGTGATATTGGTTGGCGAATGACATGACAGCATTTAGATAAATACTGAACTTTTGGGATATATATATATTATTCATTGGTTTAACTTATTCTAATTATCATATCAACGCATCTACAACGCAGTTTTATTTACTTTTGCAGTGTCATCCTTGCCTATAATTTAAATTGATCAATAAATAAATTTCATTAAAAAAAATAAAACTTTAGATAACACATAAAAGTAAGTAAGTTGCAGCCCATTAACGNGGAGAGAGATCAGGCGCAGGACCGACGGCTTAACGTGCTCTCCGAGGCACGGGGGTGGATCACACCGCCAACTTCCCAACTTCGGGCAAATATTGAGAAAATCTTAATAGAAAACACAATATTAAAATTATAAATAAATTTTCAAACCAGACCTTAGCACTTTTGGTTATTTTGCGCGGTGAGCTTATTTAAATAACAATACTTTACAATCGCGGTTCTTGGAAAAGACGAGTCAAATGTGTCGAGGGATTTTGCTTTATGGACCTTTACATTCAAATATGCTTTTAATATCCTTGTTTTAGAAGCGTATTTATTTGTTAAACAGATTAAGATATTGTTAAAATATAAAAAAGCAAGCAACTCTTGTATACAGAACTATTCCTCTAAGTTTAAAGTTAAAATTATACGAAAACATAGGAACTACTATATTTTAAATTAACTATTATGTACTATTATCTGTTAGCTCACATTTTAGTATTTTTATTTTATTGTAATCAACAGCTACTAATACAAATATACGTACAGTTGGAGATATTATACAAAATATAATTGTATTATTATATAGAAAATAGGTAGTTGTTGTAAGGTAAGTAGCGACCCATTAACGTTCCACTCCTGGACACAGGCCTCATCACTCATATGAGAGCTGGTTTTTAGAGCATAGACCCACCACGCTGCTCCAGTGCGGATTGGCAGGGATAGTACACAAATGCACTCTCTATTCCTTAGCTCTCATAGTCCTTTGTGACGGAAATCCGACACGACTGGAGGGAGATCAGGCGCAGGACCGACGGGTTAACCTGCTCTCCGAGGCACACCTCCAACTTCCCAACTTCGGGCAAATTCCCAATTTAGAAAATCTTAACAGAAACCTCAATATAGATTTTTTTATTGGTCTGACGCCGGGACTCGAAAGGCTTTGAATTTATTCTGTGAAATCTCTAGAACGTCTTTTGGGACTTTATTATAGAGATATACTCGCCGATACTTCTTTAACCTTTCTTTTTCACGGGAACAGAACATATAGCGGCAGCGAAGTGTGATCGGATGTAGTACTAGTTAATAACTTAAAAAAAAAGAAAATTTATCTGTCAAATTATTATCACACTTCAATGGCATTAGTGTGTGACAGTCTTAATCTCGTAATAATGACCTACATTCGCACTTTTTTTGCTGATACACTGCTAAACAATCGGCTTAGTGATTTGAGCAATTGATTCCTATCTCAATACTGTAGCAAATACAACACATTATACATAATTACTTTATTCATTTTCATAATCAAGATTAGTACTTGGTTCCCAATATTTTTTTTATTCCACGTAACCGTGGTTTTTAGGCATTTGGCAGTTTCACATTATTATTAAAAAAAATATTTTTAACCTTTATTAGTGTTAATGCCATCTATACGACAATATACGTAACGCCCGAGATGTCAAACATCATTAACACGGGCTGTCATTGGCTTCGAAAATTTTGCTTAAAATATACGTTAACGAACACGCTACATAAAATCGTCGTTTTAATTCGTCAAATCAATTTATTCGTCCAAGAAAAAGGAAAACCCACTGGAAAAGATTAGACTGATCGTCGTATATGCCACAATTAGTAATTGTTTTTAAGTTGCCAGTAATCACGAAGACAAAGTATTTATTCAATAACTCAATCTTACTGGAATACTTTTATTATGAGATAATTAGGGAATTATGCTGGTCCTTTGCAATTTTGAGAAATTCCGTATTTAGTGACCGTCTACAATATGATACTTGATGTCACTTTGCTGGTTGAGTAATTTCATAAATTGTCTCTACCAGTAAACTAACATAGAAATGGATAGAACTATTATAAAAGTGAGTTCTCGCATCATTGCGACAAGATCTCGATCTTCATCTTAGTGGTGCCAAGCTAAGATTTGAACGCATGATTCTTTTAAGAAGAATTCCCGTGTTTAATTTGGACATTTTTATACTTATTTTTTACTTTTGACATACATTTTATACTTTTGATATTCATGAATTAAACTCTATTTTGATCTTGTTCAATTTGATATTACTTCTACTGTTGGAATTTCCCGTTCCCGTAAAATTGTAAAAAGATCACTAATTTATAAAATTAGGAATTGATTGTGTATCATTAATCACATTCGATGAGAACTTCGAAGAGAATCCCGTGAGGATAAAATAAGTAAACAAAAGACACACTATTAACAAATTATTAAATATGTATTCATTCTCTTTTTATTTTATTGTAATGAATATTATTTGTATTTTTTTCCTTAGCTGTCATTTTACCCTTTGTATTCGTATATTTTACTATTATAAGGAAAATATGTTAGTTTTCTACTTCTTCGTCTTTTTTTAAATAATTTGTCGAAGCTGGCAATGAGGATCTCCCAAATAAAATACCTAGTACATAATAAATAAGCAATAATGAAATGACGATATGTGGGCAATTCTTAAATATTATATGTGTATAATGTGATTTTCTGCAAAAAAAAACCGATAAAAGCTCAAACTAGATAGGTTTGATAGATATCCGATATATTCTTTGTCCCCTTTTATAGTTATGATATAGATTCATAATCTACTAAATATATAAATTTATTGTAATTAGCTTAGAGTAGAACATTAACATGAACACAAAACGGTGATATGTAATTTCATAGACCATTTCCCCTATAAAAAATATTAAAAGAAATAGTCAACGTTAATGTATTAAAAATGCCTTTAAACATTTTCAAATTGTTATATTCTTATTTGCATTTAGCAGCTTATTGGGAGCTCTTACAGAGGGTATTTCATTCATCTGAAATATCCCATAAGTACAGAAAATAAAATAAAATTACTTTTAACACGATATTAAATGTGTATACTTTGACAATAACACCGTAGCGAAGGACATGAGGTTGCGGGATCTATATACAATATACTACATCTCATAGAACCACAAAGCAATCAAGTACACCGGTGATATTTTACATTTTACAACAAATATACTGTTTTAAAATATTTTATAAACTCGCAACTCTACATTTTTAAGACTTCTTATAACATCTTGATCTAAATAGATTTGTCTATTTAAAGTGCTGTAAAAGCCTGCTTATCTAACAAATATGTGGTAATATAAATTTAATACTTCATTTTTTAAAGATAATCATTTAAAATGTCCACTTATGTACGCGACTTTTTTGGTGGGAATGTAAATGAAGTACAAGGTCAATGCAGCCTGAGATCTAATTTTAATTACAATTACCTATTATAGCTGAAAACCTTCAAAGCTACAATTAATTGAGCATAATAATATGACAATCAGCTGCAGTTTAATAGGACATTCTTGATGTTCATCGTAGACGAAACACCGTTTATATTTTACTCACCTTTTATGTTGTTGATATAAAAGGCACACACAAACACAAATAAAACGTTACGGAGACTGTGCCTAATAGCGTGCTTCAAATCAACTGTTGTCGCGCCCCGGCCTCGCTTGCATTTATATAGGCACCCCACAACTCCCGCGGCGTTGAGAAGATGCTGCAATGTCGCCTTATCGTGATGGATGCTCCACACATGCGTATAGCGGTTTATAACACAATATTATGAGAATAAAACAAAAATATCACAAAACTTGCTTAGCTACTTCATAAGTGACGACGATACGTCTTTATAAAAAGATGAAGTAAAAAAGAAAAACTGTAATATTAAATACTAACAAATAAAACTCCACATCACGTCCAGGCTCAATTTGACTTTTATGCTTTTTAATTCGAATAGTACCTAGTCAAAGTTTTCCTTTATAACATTTTATATCTGCCCGTATAAAATCCTCTCAAATAATATTGTATATAGATAATGCTGCGACAAGGGAGCCGTTTGGAATGAAATAAAATGTTTAAATCGTCCAATGAGAGATTAATATTATATTGTGCTATACCAATATTTTTGCAATTTTGAAATTTTGACACAAAAAAATATAGATTAGACTCTGCAGTATTCTTAAATAAATTTTGAAGTGAAATTTCTAGGCGCATCAGGGTAAAACTTTTACGAATGAAATGCGTGATTAGCATTACGAAGATATGCGATGTAGGTAGTTATTTATATTCGTTAAGTAGTTTGCGTGCTATTTTTTTAAAGGCTTTTCATGTTTTTACGTCTCCCATATACAATATTCCCCATTCCATGTTTCCAGTTTCAATAGTTGTGACTGTTTTTATGAGACAGCGCCTTTATATAAAAACAGTTAATTCCTCCAAAAACTTATGAAACATTTAAGACCTTTGGTCTTTTTTGATGTTTCATATACTATATTGTTTCTTTTGTTTTTATTTATGGTTATATATGAGATCTATCTCCAGATGTGCGAATTGCGCTCCGAAAGTAAAGAAATGGAGAGTGCACTTATGTTTTATGCTTGCCAATCCGCAGTGGAGCAGCGTGGTGGGTTTATGCTCTAAAAACCCTCTCTCCTATAAGTGAGCTCTGCCCACCAGAAAACCTAATATTTCATTTCTTTGCAAAGAGTTGTTAAAATATATTATTAGCAGCAACAATGCACTCATACATAATATAAAGTAGAATGTAATAAAAATAAATGTATAGAAATCAGTTTTTTCATACTAAATCAAAATTTAAAATTTTGGGTTAATTTAGTTTTACGGAAATCACATACAATTAAATACTTGTTTAATAAGAATGAAAATTCAATAAGCTTTAACTACCGTCAATTAATTTCTTATGCTACAATTTTACAACACACCAAGTTTCGTAACAGATATTTCTTAGACTCTGTAGTTGTGTGGATAAATGGCTGATAAATACATATAAATCAATTTAATTGGCCAATAGAGTGACCGTGAACCTAAACTTACTTAAACTTTAGGATAGGCTCTATTAAAGCGTGGTCGGAAAAGCCTCGCTTCCACCTATTTGGTTAATTGCTTGATTGTTTCCATAATTTGTAATTGTAGCATAATTGCTTTGTATACTTAAAATAAATCTCGAGACTCAATAATAATTATTTCGTATAAACATCGATAATTGTTTGTTCGTATTTTATGTGCTGATGTCCGTTCATCCCATTGCGATAAAGTAATGTTATCTTTTTACTGGCACACGCGAAGGTCTTACAGGCAGACTACTATAGGTTATGTGCTATTTGTTCGTATAATGTGGATTGTATTATTGATTTAAAAGTAGTAGTAAGAAAGTAGCAGCCCATTAACGTCCCGCTGCTAGGCACAGGCCTCCTCACTCATAGGAAAGAAGTCTGTTAGAGCATAGACTCACCATGCTGCTCCACTGAGTAGCACATAATACCAAAGGGCACTCTCTATTACACACACTAATATCTACATTCTAATACATGTATTACAATAATACAAAAATAAACTATATATATATATATATATATACATAATACGACATACATACATACACAGATATACAAAATGTGTACTTACGTCGTCGTCAAGTTCTTAGATCCTAGTCCAAGAAAATCTTAATAGAAAACGCAATATCGGTTTTTATATTGGCCCGACCCGGGACTCGAACCCAGAACCTCATGTCTGTAGCCGACCACTATATATACTAACCACTAACCAATGAGGCAATTGATTTTTTTTACTCCGATTTCACTTTACGTGAAATCTTCAAAATTATGCGTCCGATCTACTTAAGCAAAGTGTCTCTTTTCGAAATTTAGACGCTTATTAAAACGCATTTACCCATATTTCAACGAACTCGGGAACTACACTGATACGCTTAGTATTAAATTTGACTTTAGTTGTTCCTGCCCTTTTTATTACATAAAAAAGGTTAAGTTGTAAGTTGTCGCTATTTCGTGAGGAAGCTAACGTAATTACAGTATCAGATTCCGTTTTAAGCGTAAGTTTAAATGACAATTTAATTCTTGGTGATATCTTGAATATGATAATGAGTTTTATTTATTATTTATATATAAAATTTTCTTTTGCATTGAAAGTATCGTAATTTATATACTTCTTCTGTAATACCTCGTACCACGTCAAAGCAGCCTGAAGAAAAATCATAGCTAATAAAAACAATTCTTTTGCAATATTGTTATGAAATTTATTAGTAATTTTGTGAACCAGATGTCAAACGGATATAGTTTAATCTTGGATCGATTTCTAAAGATTTTAAAATTATATTTTTTTTTGCAATTACTACATCTTTTTTAAAAATGAATAAGCAGTTTTTTTGTAAATTTCATTTCAAACGGATATATTTTTATCATCCGTCTATTATAACAGTGAATTTACAATTTTTAATATTCAAACAAAATTTTATATTTAATATATTTTAACAATAGCCATCTCCTTAAAACAATTCTAAAGCTCAACATAATGCAAGTCGTGATGACAAATAATTTCAAGCCAGGTGATGCAAGCCTCCCTTTAAATGAGTGAAGACGAGAATTAATCTAGGTTCCATAATGCATTCTATAAGCTCTATGACAGTAATGTAGTTCATTGTGCTATGTAGGGCGTCCCTCTTCCTTGTTGGGCTATCTTTACCACAAACCCGGAGAAAGCGACGTAGTCTATCATCATAATTCACTACGTACATTTATTGAAACCTAAATAATGTACATACCAACAGTAAATAATGACGAAATATTAATATGGTAAGCTGAAATAGCATGACGATCCAAGCTTATTACAAAATCTACCTAAAGTTGGTATAATTTTATTGTCCATAAGAAATCAATTTCAAACCTTAATATAATAAACGCCTTATATGTTAATAAACTTATCCTATGTTGTGTAATAGAAAACTAAAATTTCGTTAAAGTAAAATCTTCACGAAAAAATAACTGGTGCCCGCATATAATTATGAATAAAATGACAAATATTACTTTTATTGCTCATAAAAATCGTTATAACAATAATTTCTCGTCAACCAACGTATGATGGCATTGTCATAATGTATCGTTAAAAGTCAAACAACGCCATTTAAAAATAGTTTTTATACCTATTTATAATTAGCATCGAGGACGAATTTACCAAATTTCAGGTGGTTAACTATTTTATAGGAAGAATTACTGTTCAAAATTTGTTACAATCGTGTATTATTTCGTAAAGAATACTAGACTAATATTTCAGCCAAATAAATACATAGAATATTTAAGAAAAAGGAAAATTTTGACCGCAAGCAATTATAAGCAAATTGCCAAATATTATTTTTATTGGTCATAAAAAGCATTCTAACAATATTTAATTCCCTAGCCTTAGGTGGTATCGTCATCATTAGCATAAAGTCGTTAAAGCTGTAGGAAAAGGTTGTAAAACAGTTTTTATATATATTTATAATTGAACTCTAATATCAAGACGATCAATATTCCTCTTATGCGATTGTTGATGAAGCGTGGCTGTACGATTCGCTGTAATTTTATTGTTCGGAGTTTCGTTCGTAATAATATAGTTATTTTCATAATAGTTGTTCAATTTAGCTTTTATGATTTAATTCCTGCGTTCGAAATACAAGAGTTGTGTCGTAATTATATAATTAGACTAGTTGACCCGCGCATCTTCGTCTGGTTCATACGGTGCCTCTCCATTACTGGAGGTTGGCCGTAAGCTCCTCAAATCGTTCTCGGTCTTGCGCAAGGTGCAGTCGCGATGCCCGTCCACTCTCTGACGTTTCGCAGACATGATTTTTTCCTTCTGGAACCCTCCTCTTACCCTGGATCTTATCCATCATTATAAGTTGGAGGAGGTTGTAGCGATCATAGCGCGAAGGATCCCTGGTAACTTTAGATTTTAAGTCGTTCTTGAGTACCATCATCAGACGTATATTAGAATCAGAGTGTGGAAAAAATATATGATTTGACGATTCAAAAGTGGTGTAATATGCTTACTTGAATAAAGATATTTTGATTTTTTTTGGCACAACACGCAGCCCTCTTTTTTGCTTAGTTATTTGTAGGAGGTGCCTAGATATTCAGAACCATCCTCGTCTGCGCACACTTTAATTTGGGACTGCACCATGTATCTCATGCTTGTGTGACTTAGTTGACAGCAGACTTGTGCTAAACTTTCCAGCAAAGCCAGGTCAACAAGCAAAAAATTTACGTTACGATACGTAATATATCCACTGCGTAGGAAACGTTAAGAGGTAAATTACTTCTTATCAGGTGAGAGGGATACCATTTTAGAGTGTATCATCGCTGAACATCAAGAGAGGTCACAGACAAGCGCTAACCTGTCAGCAATAAAATAAGAAATATTTAAATATGTCCCGAAATTGCCGCTCTTATGCCTTCTTACAATCCTCTGAAAAAAAATTGGATTTGATAAACTAATATATGTACATTAATTATTTCCCCCATGTTGATTGTGTTTCTTACACGTGGAAATCACGAATTACAGTGATTGTGCTCGCATTCCTCCGAAAGGGCTCCCATAGATTTTAAAGATTTTCTTTAGATTTTTTAATCAGGAGAGTAGATCGTAAAGTATTTTTCACCTTCCTACTTCCACCCCTAATTTTTAAATTGCGATACTAAGTCGGGCTCGTCAGCTAGTAGTCTATGTAAATTTGCTCACATGTAAAATTTTGAATTAACGATATAATGATTAACACTAGTGTGAATATAGTCATAGATTAATGGCAAAGATTAATTGCGAATAAAGACAAATGAGTCCGAAGTTCACAACATATACATAATTAATCAGATTTTTATTTGGGCAATGTTGAGACTAAAACTTTAAAATAGCAAACGTATCGTAACGTATTTTATGTGTTTAGGTATATTCAAAAATATTTTAGAATGATAATTGAATTCGATAAATTACGGACTTCGCCTTGTTTTCACGGGATCGGGAATTATGCAGTTGGCACTTGCGGGACCAGATTCTTGTATTTAAAAAGAAATCTTATTCTGTTTTAAATGAAATCTCACATGTAAAAATTTTACTTATGGAAACGCCAGAATCCAGCATAATCTATATTTTATTATATACAAACTCATATTTAAATCATCAAATAATTATTTGTTTTATTTTTAAACCATTCTTGTCAAATTAGCTTTTTAAATTGTTTATCTTATTTTTCGAAGCACTTCATATGAAAGGAAAACCAACACACTTACGTAATAATTCAGACATTTTAAGTAAACTTAACCACCACAGTAAATTTTCTTACTGGTTTTGACAATTTAAACTGTTTTATATTAACCTTATGGCGTTGGCATAATTGTCAGTTGGATAAAAGAGCATATGCATAGGTAACCAGGTTAAGGTATCTGTGTATAGGCTTGCATGTGTTAAATACATACTAGCTTTTCTATTGATTTTATATTTTTTTATGTATAATTAAAAGAAAATATTAGCATTCTGAACTCCTTTTCTACATAAACTATAAGTGTAGGGATTTTCCTAATCCTCCATTAGCCCAATTTTCGTAAAACGAGGTACAAAGTTTTCGACTTACGTATTGATATACAGATATCTTTATATACATACAGATATAAGTATGGTGTGTTGAATATTTCTCCTCTGCCAATCCCTCATTGAGCCCCATAGTTGTAGCAAGTAAAAAACCTGCCAAGTTAATAAGTTACATCTAAAAGACCTTTGTGTAAATATTCGTAAAGCTATAATGATATCATGACATAAACATTTTTAAATGATATTAAATATGTAACCGGTCTCAGATTCAAATTTACTAATTAAATTGCATCTTATTTCCAAGTTAAGTAGCGAAGGTCATAATGTCATCATTAGCGCTCTGTCTTACATTACATGTTATTGTATCCTTGCAACATTAGTACACTGCAAAAGTTAATAATTTTAAGTGTGTTAGTATGAAATTAAAATTATATAAATGGAATGTGAAAGGCATTATTACTTTTGATAAAGGTTTTTAAAAAAGAAAAACTATTTATCGATATTTATAGACTTCTAAAACTCCATCTACAGCTACCGGATGGGATACATTTGTTTTCTTATTCGAACTGCAAATGCATTTTTTAGTTTCTGGAGTTATGTTATTTTCTTGATACTGCTGAATCTTTTGAATAATCAGAGCATTCTCATGTTCAAGTAACATTTTCTCACGAATTAGTGCTCTCCTTGACAAATCCGCTTTAGCTATTTTCTGCCATAATCTTGTGAGACCAGCTGTAGAAGAAACCGCATTGACAACCAATGAATCATCTGAATGTTGATGACGTAAACTTATTTTTGTTTGGGTTGGTGAATGTGGTATATTTGAACCGAAGGGCATTATTTTTTCTCGTTGAGTTTCAAATTTACGACAAAGAGCAGCCATGCGTAATATCTTTTCACCTTTTTTATAACCAGATTCAAGCCATTCTATTGCATCGTCTGCTATACGCACTAAATATGCCATTTTCGTTGAATCAGTAGCGCATCCATCTATTAAAGTTTTTTTTAAACGGAAACAAGCAGCTCGATGACGATTACGTCGATCGCGAAAAACAGCCTGCTTCGTTCCTGACTCATATGCTGCTAGTTCCAATCTGAGACGTTTAAGTAGTCCATCACTATTTGCAATCTTTTTAGCTTGAGATGCAATTATATCAGCCATTATATTTTCTTTTTGTCGGAGTTTTCTAACTTGTTTTTGATTGTCAGCTGTTCCAACCACATAAGCCTTAAGAACTGCTTTAAATTCATCCCACATGAGACTGTAGGTATTTTCTAAATAAGAACGTAAATTTTCACGTTCATTAGCATACTTGTTACGGTCTTCATCTTCTTTAACTAAATTTTCACCTCTTGTGGTCCATGCCAATGAATCCGCAGTTGTGTGACCGTGATAAAGCAGAAGCTGGAGATGAGTTTCAGCTGTATCATGATCTGACCTAATCTGTGTTGCCTCATCCTCACCAGCCTTAAGCACTCGGGCGGTTCTAATGTCGTTCAATTTTGATAACTCTTCCATTTCTGACAGGAATTTATTAATCATTGTATCAATAGTATCACAAAAACTAGCCACTGTTCTTTGAAATTGATCATCGGCTACATCCATCAACTGCATTGTGTACTTTATTAAATGATCTTTCTTATCATAAGTTCTTTCGAATACGTGCCACATTACTTCTATATCTTGTTTGAATACTGGTTCTTTAATCTTTAGCATCATTTCCCGCCAACTCTTATCAAGTTCCCCACGCTTTCGTGCTTGAGCCGTTATCTCACGCTCTAGTTCTTCACGTTTAAGTTTCTTTCGTGCCTCTGCTTCTGCCCTTAGCTTTTCTAGTCTTTTAGCCTCCTTTTTCGCTTTTTTCTCTTCTTTAGAAACCATGATTAGTTGATTCAAAATAAATTACTTATTTTGATTATAATTTTTATAAGAAAATTATTATAAAAACGTCAATAAATCACTTATCATTTAAAATTTTGACATCTATATATTCTTTTCTACATTTGATTACAACCAGAGCTTACGTATTCTATTATATAAGCCCGCATTGCTCAACAATCGCTGTTAATAAATATACATTATTTTATAGTTTTAAAAAAAAAATTTACTAACTATTATTTATAGTAGAACCTCAATTTTCTAAGCCCTTACCTATCCGAACACTGACTTTTTATGTTTGAAATTGGTTTTGTGTCGCGGTGTTAATAAGAAAAGATAACTTAAGCTATCGTGTGATTTATATATTAATCCCAATGCTGATTTTCACATCACCACAGACTAACAATTACTTTCGTATACTACTTGTGATTACAAATAAGCATATATTATAAATCGATTGTATTCACAGGCGAGATATCAAGGTCTTGTATGTGGAAGCGAACCTTTACAAAGCTACTTGCACAAAAGATTGACTGAGAACTTGAACAGTGAAGTGGCTTTAGGGACAGTAAGCGATGTAGCTCAGTGTGTTCAATGGGTCAACTCTACATTTCTCAGTGTAAGAGCGGTACAAGATCCGAAGAGATACCTAAATCTTCCTCCTGGTGCTCCTTCGAATTTAATTACTAAGAAAATAGAAGGTGAGATTTGTGTTATAGATATTGTTCATTTCCATCTTATAGTTTATATATTGCATGATAATAATTTGTAATATTTCTAAAAAAATACTTTAAGGACAGTTAACAATTATAACATATATATTTTGTCATAATTACTCTAAATAGCTCTAGCGTATTTCTTCTATTCCAGAAGTAAGCGTAGGAATCTTTTTAAAAATCGACCACATAAGACATATCATTAAAATTTCGATTAATAATATGTCGAACAAATAAATATATTTTTTTATAAAGCTTACAAACTCATGCTATATACAAACTGCATCAATAGCATAATGTTCAGCTTATTCGGCTATGGATCAAGAAGTCCTTTTTTTTTAACGCTGGGAAATGCCAATCAAAGTAAAATCTTATCGGCAGTGTGGGACTCGCTGGTAAACCAGAATACCCACTAAAACCCAGCGATACCCTCCGCTTCCTTTACTGGAGCACCAGAGGATCGGTAGACGCAATCTACCCTGGCACTCCGGAAGATTCCTCTGGGAAGCTTAAGAAGGAGGAAGGAGAGGCGCGAATCGACGCCTCCTACCTCCCAACCTCCTGCGCCGAAGTAAAGGAGCGTCTACAGCGTTCTCCCTGTGCCCCTCATGTGCCTCATTCAGCGAAATAACACTTTCACAGAAGGAGACCACTGCCTTCCACTCCCTTTCACTGGTGAGCATTGCGCCATCTATGCCCTCCAGTGAAAGGTTTCCTCTGACCAACGACGTCAATAGATGCCGCTGGGGTCCCCACGCCAGGCATTCTGCCAGAGTCTGCTGCACTGTATCTACAGGTGCATCACTCATGGCAGGCAGGCAGGCGTGACCTCCCTGCGAACAATCTGATGCAGGTACTTGCCGAAACAACCATGTCCAAATTAATATTGGATGGTTTTCCATCATATTTTTCTCCAACACATTTCAAAGGCGTATATGCGTTCCATGGACACCATATAGAAAATTTCAATTTGTTCTGGATGAATTGAATGTTGTGGAACAACAAAGACTTCCATCCACTTACCTTCGAAGAGCTCTAGACTTTTTTAGACACATGGCCCGTAAGCCCGGAGATAACTTACAAAAACTATTTGTCACCGGGAAATTCAGGGAAAAAATCAAGATGAAGTAGCCCTATGTACTGGACTGATATCCGCAGTAATAGATTTTGGAAGCGCTTAATGTCGTGTAAAATAGAAACAGAAAGCGCAGCATTACTAGAAAGACAAGAATATCATGCGAAGTTACTACCCTCACAGCATTGACAAAATGACACAGAGACAGATAGAAAGGGACATAGACATCCTCAATATTTCCCGAAGTTGGGAAAGTCAATGAGCACGTTAAGTTGTCTGTTCTGCGCTTAATCTCTCTCCGCAAGCGTCGGTTTTTCCTTTTCATTGGATAATGGTACTATGTACAAAGAAATGCATTTGTGCTTGTTTGTGTTTACACTACACTAACCCTTGCACAAATGTCTATTCTATATATGAGATTGGAAGCCATCCGAAAGTTGCTTGGGGTAAAATTATCGTACATATTTTGCAGTGTTCTATCCAATGAAACCTGTGTCAGATTGTACGACAAACAGACCATACAATCCGACACAGGTGTGTTTCATTTATTGATTATAGTCACAATGTTTACTCTATCAAAGAGTATAAATGTCGACATTTATACTAACCACAGAATAATTCTAATAAATTGGCAGACACTGTTGATGCATAAATTTTAAAATTTATATTTCTTAATTTATAAGTAGACAGGACGGAACGTTGTGTTGAAAAAAGATGCAGCTACGGAACATTTTTAACGCTTGAGCTTCAAACACTTAATCAGTGTTTTGAACAATGACTTGCTGACAGTGTTTGATTAATCCATAATTACAACTAACAACTACTTGATATTAAACACAAATTTATAACTCCGATTAAAAATCTGTTCTCTTTTAATTATGATAGATTAATGGAGGGATTATTGTTCATTTAGGGTTGTCACAACATTGTTTACGGAAATTTTACCACATTAAGAAAATATTTAAATTTTCTATAAAAAGGCAATTTCTATAAACGAGTAGAAATTATAATGTTAAATTTTCGGCTTTAAAAATAAAAATTATATTTATTTTTAAATAGCTTTACTAACAATCTTAGAGCAACACAACCTCTTGTAAACATGATTGGAGTTAAATCATGTGATGTATAAAAATTAAAAGTGCGTGCGTACAAAGTACACATTTCAGACGTGAAAATTCTTTGGACACAAATATTTAGGTCGTGTTGATATTTATACAAATCTAAAACTTTACATGTCCGGGATGCGAAGATATATTAGGAATTTAATTATCATAAAAATATTTAGTATCGAAAATCAATACAAATAATTTATTGAAGTGTCATATGACGAATTGTAAATAAAAATGGCACATATTTTTGATCAATATTAGAAATTATTTATAAAATTTTGTTTTTTATTTAAAAAGAAAACAGAATATATGAAATAGTTTTATTTTATATTTTATGAAACATAATTGACGAGTGGCAAATTAAAATGCCACATGTTATNATCTGTTCTCTTTTAATTATGATAGATTAATGGAGGGATTATTGTTCATTTAGGGTTGTCACAACATTGTTTACGGAAATTTTACCACATTAAGAAAATATTTAAATTTTCTATAAAAAGGCAATTTCTATAAACGAGTAGAAATTATAAGGTTAAATTTTCGGCTTTAAAAATAAAAATTATATTTATTGTTAAATAGCTTTACTAACAATCTCAGAGCAACACAACCTCTTGTAAACATGATTGGAGTTAAATCATGTGATGTATAAAAATTAAAAGTGCGTGCAAAGTACACGTCAGACGTGAAAATTCTTTGGACACTAATATTTAGGGCGTGTTGATATTTATACAAATCTAAAACATTACATTTCCGGGATGCGAAGATATATTGGGAATTTAAATATCATTAAAATATTTAGTATCGAAAATCAATACAAATAATTTATTGAAGTGTCGTATGACGAATTGTAAATAAAAATGGCACATATTTTTGGTCAGTATTAGATATTATTTATAAAATTTTGTCTTTTATTTAAAAAGAAAACAGAATTTATGAAATAGTTTTATTTTATATTTTATGAAACATAATTGACGAGTGACAAATTAAAATGCCACATGTTATTTGTAAATATTAAAAGTACCAACTTTCAAACGAATTAGCATAAAAAACGCTGCACATCTTCGTGGCGCTAGTCGCGTGTTTTATCCGTTAAGATTTTACACTCATGCGCCTAAAGAAGTTTCACTTCAAAAATAGCTTTACATATAGTGATAATTTATTTTTATTATAAACTTGGAAATAATTTATAGTACCTAGCTGGATAATTAGTATCATTTTATATGGTACTTGACACTTCTTCTTTTGGATATATAACGACGAACATCTTAATATGGTATTTCTCTTATAAAGCCCTTTAATTATTAGAACAGATTGATGTCTTAAAATCGTTTCCCCAATACACTATTTATTTTTTGGGATAAGGCGAAGGCAAATATAGTTCATAGCACAGTAAATTACAAGGGTATGCAAACCTTAAGAATGATCCTAAGTAAAATTGTCCAGGACATCAACTAACCTCCAAGTTCTTCATACACTCCTACAGCCTCCATTCTGGCAGACCTCTGTTACAGCCATGTGTTAGTGTATTTAAAGTCAATATTTTCATTAAAATTATCTTAATAATAATGTCCTTTTAAGAGTAATGACGCAAGGGGTATTTTTCTGTGATTTAACAAGTTATTTCTGTATTTTATTCCAAAAACGGTTTAAATTGGAATGTAATGTAAAAACCCATTATGAGCATTACCATGACTTTGGTGGCCTTGCTTAAGTAGGTAGGTTCCGGATCGTGATGGATGAGCCTTAAGTAGTCGTTATTCCGTTGTAATAACATGCACTCAGTTTACATACAATGGCGCAAAAGTAAAAGAAACCGCGAACTAGCCCAATTATTACTTAATTACTCGTTAAATGTCACTCTTGGGACGATTTAAAGATTTTTATATTCACTATGAGTTCAAAACAGTCAACAAGAAATAGTAAAAAATAAATACTGTGTTGACTTTTTATAAGCACTATTTTTCTCTTTATGATCGTTTAATAATGAAATATTAATTGCGCTCTTGATATTCTTTATGGATTACTATCATATTATTGTGAACGTTTATATTTTATATTACTAAAAATAGCTCAGTCACTGAAGAATGAAGACAGTAATACTTGGTAGCAATAAAAAAACGAGCTTCCTTTAGACCACACGACTGAAGTAAACCATAATATGTTTGTGTGGGTTTGAATGTGTATATCATACGAAGACATACGAAACGTCACCCTTTCTCTTTCTATCTTCACTAAAATATATCTCCCTCTCAACTTCCGTTCGCCTTGTCCGACACTTCGTAACTTCTCATCACGCATTCACTAGCTTATCCCTCAAGTCAATCCTGCGTCAAGAAGTTTTACCTTCAATTTAGTTCTTTTTAATTTATAAGGCTTATCTTATCTTATTTTGAGATTATAATTTCATAAAAAGCTAAGAATATGTACAAAAGTTAGTTCTGAATTGAATTTATAATCTTCTTGAACGACTTAAATAATTAAATATGTTAAAATGGCTTTCATTAAAATTAATAAATATTGTATTGTATATATTGAAACGCTGTTCGCTTACAATACGTTTAGGCATAGATTCTTAATCATCTATTGCGTGCCCTTTGACTGTGCACATTAAAAATGTCATTGATATACTTAATGAGCACATATGTGTTATTATATGCAAAAATCACGTCGCCGATTGTGGGCATAAGAATGATACGGCTCATCTTGCCTTTTATGGTGAATAGTGCAAATAAATTGAATTTGTCGACAGCTGCTATACCATACCTTTTGTAATCAGCATGCCATAGATGATTGATAAAATATTTATCCACAACTATTAAAAAGTCGCGACTTATTATGCGTATAATCTGCTAATATGTCTAAATGTGTCCTCCATCTTCAAATATTCCTACTCTGCCTATGTTCGTTCAAAACCAGATCAGACATTAATTATAGAAAAATTATCATTTTCATAAAGTGTTGCAAAACAATTTAACTTGCCTTATAAACTCCATTCTTTGAGAGAGGAGGTTTTGTTTGTGGAACAAGAACATGATGTTACATGAACTCTGCGATACTTACAAAACGGCGAGAATGTGAGAGAAAGAACCAAAAGCAACCGATGGTGAATTGTTTTTTGTCTTCTAAGTCTTTATTTGTACTTTGCACCTTTGTGTGTGTAATTGAATTTTTTATTTAAATCATATTTTTTAATGATGATATTCAAGATCGATTAAAAAATCTAGAGTTACGAGGGTAGTGCCATATCCTGAACCCAAATAAAATTCAAACCGTTATCCTTTTTGATCATCATCACTTTACAGTTAGAGTAATTAATTTACTAACAAGCCGAGCAATTATTTCGCAGTGTACCATCAATATTTAAAGCTAAATATTTGCGTCAATATACGAAATAAAATATTTTACAGAGTTATGTGTTAAAGCAATGAATAGACTCGCCAGTGCCGGTCTCATAACTATGGATGAACTCACCTGTATAGAATCTACAGAAGAGGGACGATTGATGTCTCTATACTACTTGGACTTAGAGACTATGAAACTTATTATGAAGGTTGTACTATAATTTAAACATCCATTACAAAATCGAATAAAATAATTTCTGTGACTAGTAAGTAAAATCAAGTTAAAGTCATACCCATCTAAATAAGAAACAGCTTAATTTTAAAAGAAAAATTGCCCAAAAATAGGTTGAAAGTTAAACAATAATTGCTTACAATTTAGAACCTCAGTTTATTTTTAATGGGTATTAAGAATATTTAAATAAATACAAGATACTTATTTTAGCCTATATAACTATGGCTTGAGGAGCATCATTTTTCCGATTGGTTTTAGCATTTTTGGCAAAATCTGAAATAATCGATTTCAGATTTTAAACACTGCAACTCAAATTTAACATGATTTATAGAAAAATAAATTTTTACGACACTTTTTATTGTTAACATAAGTTACCATCATTTATCTCCACTTGATGCAGTATAATTTATATTTAAGGAACCGTGTAGATATGTTATGCTTATCTTATGGATGGTGATAACTAAGGCTAAATGACAAACAATACAATCAACATTTAAATGAGTTTTTGCAAGCTCAAGTATATTCGCCGTTTTGTTACAGTTAGAGGGCACGGAATCTCTAGAACGTCTATTATGGCTTGTATGCGAAAGTCACGAACTTTCGGATATGCATCTGCGCGTAGACGAGCGGCGTTGTTTGAATGCGCTTAACAGGAACAATGCAGCGACAACCATACGTTTCCCGATGAAGGGCAAGATCAACACTCGACAGATGAAACTCTACTGGTAACCGATTACTACAGATTAATAATACAAAAAATATTTTTTAACACACAAAAACGACTACAATTACAGGTCAAATTACATTTCCGACTGTCTTTGGAACTCTTACGCCAGTATATTATGGCGGCACTTTTTGAATTATTTTGTTTTATTCTGGCCTGAGCACAAAACATACACGCTTCAACGCACGCAAGCGCGCACATACACTCACGCACACACGCTAACTTAGTCACACACAAGCAGAATATACACACGCACGCCCACAAACACACACACCACCTCACACGAAAGGCGTTGATCAACACAGTTATTACTTCTGCGACATTCTCCTTGATATTTTTATTAATTACTTCATTTGTTTTATGCATTAATAAAATAAATAATTTTTATTTTTCGCGGATGTAAAGAAAACCACTATTAATTCTTATGTTGTAAATCACGGGATTTTTGTGTCCTGAAACTAAAACCGTTTCGGCGTGATTTATTTACTTAGAGATCTTTCAGAAATATGTTGTTATTTTCTTTCAGTGTTATTCAAGCTGTGTTAGGTTGCCTACCTATTTCTGATCCTTCGCTTAACCAAGAAGCTATGAAGATCATGAGGATCGCTGACAGAGTTTGCAAATGTGCGTATCATATATTTCGATTTTTTTTTCTACCGAAAAAACTTTATAATATCCATGTCCTGTCCTTTTAACAACCTCGCTGGCGTATTGTGATATAAGTGTACGTTTTGCCGTCAGAAGTCCTCAGACCGATTCGCAGCAGCTTAATTTGAGGTATTTGTATTTTTTAACCCTGCCAGTAACAGACCCTCGCTCCTCGGAGTGAGGAGGCCTGTGCCCAGCAGTGGGACGTTAATGGGCTGCTACTTACTTACTTACAGTAACAGACTTCCGTTACATTTAGTAAAGTGACTCCTTCCAAGGTATTTACCTAAGACAGGTTTCCTTATATTGCTATGGGATCGAAATCTTTACTGAAAATACCGCGAGGAACAGCTAGTATAAAAGTCGCTTTCGCTGTCTTTTAACTTAGATCTTTTAAACAATAATACATAAAGTCGTTCAAGAGGAAGGCGTATATCTATAATAGACACATATTATAGTACGGAATACCCGAATAATTTAAAGTTTTGTAATGTTATGTCGTAACTCGCGAACGCTCCTAAATCTTACGATATAGATCAAATTAATAGACTACGGACTTATAGATTTTAAGAAGATTGTTTAAAAAAACTTATATTTTACATATTACAAATAAATGTGTATTTACAAAACTATTTTATACAATAAAGTATTACTCCTTATCCAGTACATACGTTGTACATCTGACTGACTAAAAGGATTTATGAGTCAAGAGTGAACGGGAAAGTTGGAAGGGGAAGACCAAGGCGAACGTTCCTGGGCCACGGATAGTAGGCCGTATTTGGTCGCGGTCGACGGCAGTTTTATAATTGTAATAAACAGTTTAATTCCACACAGGTTTAGTGTCCTACGTAACTAGATCGAATTTAATGACACAAAATCCGAAATTTTATTCGGTCATTTTGAATTCGTTGATTCTCGCCAAATGTGTATCGGCACACTTATGGGAGAACTCGCCTTACATGAGTCGACAGTTAAAAGGCATAGGACCGACTTACAGTACATTACTAGCATCTGCTGGGAAGATAAATTTCATGATCTTAGAAGAGAGTCATCCAAGGGATTTGGAAAGGGTATTTATATGATTACTGTTTTATAACATTACTTTTATATCATAGCGGTTTCGCATTTTATGTTTGAATGTTATTACGGTAATACTGTGCCTATTCTTTCCATGAAATTTTAAGAAATTTAAAATGCGAGCCTACCAATCACACATGTCAGAAGTGAAACTTCTTTGGTAAATTTCTAAGTCGTGTTTATATTTATACAAATCTAAAACTTTAGATTTCCAAGCCTTAGAGGGAGAAATTGATTACATATATGACTTATACATATATACATATTATGACTTAAAAAGAAAGAGATTCTTATATTTCTAATTGCCCGAGTTGAGACAGAACCAGTAGCTACTTCAAATCGGCCTTGTGAATCGGTAATTGACATGGGCAATCTAAGGAATAACTAAAAAAATATGTTAGCACTCTGCACTCCTTCTGTATATAATTAATAAGTGTGGAGAATTTCATACTCCTTCGTCCGCGCAAGTTTCATAAAAAGGCTCTACTTCAGAGATCGACGACTTAACGTGCTCTCCAAGGAACGTAGTGTATCACAACGCCAACGTCCCAACTTCGGGCAAATATTGAGAAAATCTGTAATAGAAAACTCGACAATATCGATATTATTTGAATTGACCCGACCCAAGACTCGATCCCAGGACCTCATGACTGTGGACGAATATACTAACCACCAATGAGGCAGTTGCGATTCGCAATGCTATGTAATTAATCTTAAACAATTAAGACTCATTTTAAGCTTTAGTAGCTTATTAAAAAAAGCAGGCTTCGCATAGTTATATTTACTATGACTATAGTCAAGCGCTAATCTGTTAAAATAATAAACTTATAAAACCTCTTGAACGTACTCGATAACACTAAAGTTATTAATAAAATTGCCCTATTAATTATTATGTGTCGATACAAAGACGATGGATGAAATTACATCCGGCTGTTAATAGCCAGTCTCAATTGTTACCCGCAGCTGTATAAATTATGTCATTGGGAAGCAAAGTTTGCTGGATATTAAATGAACTAAATACGGAAGTAAAATGAAAAATTTATTAATTTATTTCTTAAAAGAATGAAGTTTATTTGTTTTAGTTCACTTATTTAGTTAATGCCTCTTATCTTGTCAAATACCTTTAAATTTTCGTTCTGAATAAAATACTTTTTTAGTCATCCTTTTAAGTTCAAATTTCTTCATTTGTCGAAAAATTGCGCAGCGCCATCTACTGAAACTCAGGCAAAGGTTTAAAGATTTCTTTCGATGTAATGAATTTTAGAATACTATCATAATTGCAGTGTCTGCAGGAAGGCAATAGAATTCAAACACAAATGATAAAAATAACTGGTGATTCTATCTAAGTGAATCAATAAGTTCTTTATCGTTCACCTTTAGGATAGACAATCCAACATTCATATTTTCATCATTGAAAAAATATTAAAGTCTTCCATAAATTACAAAAATATAAAAATAAATCCTTTCTCTGAAATACGAGTATGTGTCCGGATATTGCGGAAACTATAGAAACGTCGGTACATGCCTTCACGCTTATGAGTCAGGACTTTTACCTAATCGGCAATCTCATTTCTATGAAATGAGGTTGAATAATGTCATATTCAATTTTTAAAGCCTCTCGATAAAATCGATAATATCATCCCTGGTCAAGGAAGTTAAATTTGAGGAATTATTTATTCTATGTATGATGAACAAACAACAGCTTGTTAGCTACAGGTTAAATTACGGAAAATCGTGCAAAACCGCACATCCTGTAATCTTTATTTCAAAATTGATTATTATCACAGTCGCTGCAACTGATCGCCATCTTTTATCGCAAATGTGCGAACACACGTTGTCGTATCAGATGCAGGAGCGGCAGATCCGTTTATTATGTTAAGGAAACGTTTTTTTTACTAAAAATTATTTTTTCTCCTTCTTCTGGGGAGATTCCATTTTCGAATGGATTAATTGCTTCCACTGACCTTTTTTTTCGCTGGGAAATGCTTTTAGGCACGAACCCTGACCTACCTATAATAGATCAGGAGTGGGAAACTCGGCAAGGTAGGAGACCTCGGAATATCCACTAAAACCCACCGGAACCTTCTTCATCCATGTCCGAAGCACCAGGTGTTCAACTTTCGCATTCCGTCAGGAGATGACGCAGAGATCCCCAGGCTAGCCCTCACAGGCCTGGTTTTGCCAATTTCATGCAAATTTGCACGAATGGAATTCTTTCATCTGATCAGCCCAACTTGTTGACGAGCAGTACCGGGATCTTTTTACTGATTCTTTTAATGATACTTCATCCTTCATTATTACTCAATAATGTAAATTTTTTTAAATCTTATTGATGATCCTTATGAAATTGCCGATGTTATGAAACAATGTAATTTTTCACAGTTTTCAGCAGTTAGTATATTTCAGATAATGAACAAAGGTGCACCGGCTGGAAATGTTTTGAGAAAACAAATAGGTTTACTACCAAAATATAATCTAACTATGACACCCATAAACGAAAAAAGTGTCCGCGTTCAATTAACCCTATTGAATTTCGCATATTTAACAGAAAATTTTGATAGTCTGACGGCTGGTGTTAACCATAAGAGTTACCTTATTATAGGAGACTCTGAAAATTATATTTTACATTTCGCTTCATTCAGGTGAGTTTATAACGAAACATTTCACATTAGATCCAAAGCTTTGTATTTAGAATAGTTGATAATAATAAAATTCACTTTAAACAAACAAAAATATTAAAATTTATTGCATTAATAATATAGGTAGCTATCATAAATGATTTTGTTAACTCAGTCCAGACCTTAACATTCGTCACCCGATTAGTATAGTAAAGTATAGGAATGCGTATTTCTGAACAACCTACATCCTTATTTAGTAGTAAGATATATATATATATATATATATAGAAATATATATATATATATATATAGAAATATGTTTCAGGGAGTGCGATCTAATAAAAGTATACGACGGATGTATAACAGTGGAAGTAACAAGAAAGCACAAAAATCAGCATAAAGTTGTGGCTCATTGCATTAGTTCAACATTAGGTGCGTTTATAGTTATAGTTCAAAATTATTTTTACACTTGTACCTAGTTAATGGTAACAATATTTCCAGTTGGCATTGATGAGAAGTGCGAGTACATATTTATGGGTGTTAGTCCGTTAACTATAACTGATATGAATAGCAAGAATTTCAAAACACCGATCTGTGCAGAAATGAATTCAACAAATCAAGCAATCACAGATGCCTATAAAGAAAGGAAAAGAAAAAGTTCTAACAAAATTAATACAACGCAATCTGGACAGAAAAAAAAGCGTGATAACAATCTAATTAACACTTTTAAGTACCTTAAAGAGTCCTTAGGAAAAACTGTAAAAGAAGTTGAAATGAATTTTAACCAGAAAATTGAATGGTCACAGAGCTTAATAAAAAATTTGGAAAAACCGAAAAGTTTTTGGAATAATAGCATATCTTCCACTAATATGAATTATGTTGAAAATGACGAGCAAAGCAAGAATGAAAGTGGTGACAATGCTCTTTTAGAAGAATTTCCGAATGAAGATATAAACGACGAAGAAGTGACGAAAATTTTATATGAAATTGAGAATGAAATAAAAGAGCAAAAAGCAAACGATTCAGCAGAAAGTGATTTAAAAAAGGTCACATCAAAAATTGATAACTACTCTGAGTTCAAAAAAACTGTGTCTAATAAAGAAAAAACTTTACAATGCACAGAATTGACTAATAAATTAAGCAAGAAAAAGATATTAAAAAAGAGCAACTACGATTTTTTAAACCTTCTTGAAGAAAAATATGACACTCAAGATGATATTACAGAAAAACGAAATGAAAATGGTTTCAATGAAACAGTAAAATCAAATCTAGAAATATACTTACAAAAAGCTACACGACAAAAGAAAACTCATAACTATATTACAGATATCATCGCAGAAGATTTTGAAGACAAAAAAATTATGTGCTCGCAAGTTCTAGAAAATGATGATTTTTTGCATAATACTAATAACTTCAAAGATACTGAAGACCTTAGTTTGCATATAAATACATTAAGATTCAATAATATCGTTGATGACAAACAGAAAGTTCAATCATTACACGTACAGGAAAATGAATCAATCAATGAAACGAAATATTCTATCCAACCAAGGTTATCGTCAATACGAAAAGAATTAAGCAACACTCCGAAGTCGTTTGTAAACATAAGTAAAAATAATCACCCCTGTGTTGAAATGGTAAAACCTGAATTTAAAGACCCACGATCTGAAGAAGTTGTAAATTTTAATGGCAATATTACTGTTACTTTAAATCCCGAAAGAAATAAAAAACATATAATATCAACCACTTTACCAAAATTTGATATTTTACGATTAAATGATTTTACTATTAATAAGCATAATAATATTCCATCGGTTCTTATGGAAAATAATTTTGTTGATATAGAAAAAAGCGCTGAGGTCTACAAAGACAATTTTGAAAACAATAATAGTATTATAATAAATACACTCAAAAAACACTTATCGAAAGAAAACGTTGAAAGAATTACTAAATATATTTTTGAACACTCAGAAGTATTGAATATTTCTACTAAAAATACATCTGAGCAAAAAATTCATATCCTTGGTAAATTAAAACTAGATTTCGATGTAACTGAAATCGTTTACAATAAGGATAAACACATATGTAATAGTCAGACTATCGCTATCAATAAAAATAATGGAGTTGTAACGAAATGTCATCAATCGGACTCTTTTCAGACTAATAATAATTCTTACAAGGTAGATACAACAGAAAGCAAACTTTGTACGAAAGATTTTTTTCCAGGAGATGAATTGAATTCCTGTTGGATAAATAAAGAAGCACAAGTACATAATTTTGAAAATATAAACATTGAATCCAGTTCCAAAAGTAAAGAAACTGTAGCCCAAACGATTATAAGACAAGAACACCATGATGTCAGGTGTAATAAAACTAATACAAATTTATTAGACAATTCAATAAATGATAAAGATAAATATATACAATCTAATTTAACTGTAAACGAAATATTACATAAATATTACTGTATTTTTAAAAGGTGTGTTAAGATGTTGATTTTAAACTTTATTTATGCTATTAAGTCTAGTCTAGTAATTACGAACTCTTTTGTTTTTTAAGGGGGAATGACTCAAGTAATGAATCTAAAAATTTTAACAAACTGGAAATGAAAAGTGTAACTGATAACATTGCTTTGCCTAAAAGTAGTAGAAAATATAAAATTAAAGATTTGGAAAAAGTGCCAATAACTTTACCTCAGTCATTAATAATTGATAGTCATAATAATGAATCAGATAAGATCTTACAATCTATTAGAAATCAAAATATATCAGATATAAATCCTATTTATTCAGACCATTTATATGTCATGACTGGAAAAAACGTTATTGCAGATGATTTAAAAATTCAAGAAGGAGAAGTTTTTAATAGTATGGCTAATGATAACGGTATGGCCAGCGTTAACTTAATTGGACATGATTGTATTTTAAATGACGATGGTGATATATCAGAAGAATATCCTGAATCTTTTATTCCTGATTGTATTCTTGATGATTCTGATGGATATGATATCGATCTGGCTATACTAAATCCTAAAAAAATATTAGAGCTGAATAATAATGAAACTGACAAAGTTATTACCCCTCCTCCAGAATTTCGCGATGATGAATATGAGTATTCACCTTGTCACTCAACTGTTCTTTGTAATGTCATTGACGAGAAATTAAGTATTGGAAATACCTCTAATGAATGTATTAATGACACACTAAATGACTTGGAAGTTTATAAAACAATAAATGCGATTGAAAATAGATCTCCAATTGAAAATTCTTTACAGAAAGTTGAAACTTGGACTTTCTCACAAGAAGACGATGAAAGACCCATTAGTCCTAAGATCGTCGAACCTTCTACATCAATAGCGAGATATGACGTACAAAAAAATTATTCAAGATCGTTTTTGACGAGCTCACGTCAATCCAAACTTTCTTGCTTTAAATTTCAAAGAAAAAAGGCTTATAAGAAATAACCATCTATTATAAAGTATTTTAATATTTAATATTGGACATGATCATTATTTACGATTTTTGTTTCTTACGCTTTGACTATTCTGATCACAAATTCTGTACGCACGGTTAAAGAAATTAAAGATGTCTATGTTTGTCTAACACTCATCTTTAACAATTAAATAAAAAAACCTTAAATAAATTATATAAACATTTTATTCTTAAACCTGATCTTCTATGTAAACCATGAAAGTTGGTTTTTGTTTTTTTTTTTATGTTATTTTCTCATTTATAACATAAACGTTCACGAAAGTTATAAAAATTACATTTACTTAAATTAGTCCTGCCAAAATCGAACCCGCTGAGCCTGTAGGACAGGATGACATTCCAGGTACACTATCTCCAGTCGCCAGAAGAACGCTCATAAATGTATGGGAATGACATCTCGTATCGATATGTCACGTGAATATATGAATAAATTATATATGGTTCTAGTCATTCGACGTAGCGTTATCGTACATAGAATATCATCTTGTCTAGGAGGACTGGAGTCTGCTAGCGAAGTATAATAAATAGACAAATTATCCCATACGAATTGCCATATACAATACCTTAGTTTCCAGATTATGCCATCTCTCATCTGTCACTTTCCAATGACTGACAATTGACATTGACATTTATTCTAATATTGAAATACCAATACAAAAATACGCTAAGAAAAATACAAATCACAGTAACCACAGCGTAATGAATATGCAATATAAAAATCCATTCTACTAACAAAATTGTAATTTAATTTGTTATTATTTATTGTGTTATATCCTCTAGTTTATATAAAATGGAGCTTATTTATTCGATGAGACGTAGACCTTTAAAATGTAAACCGCCACATTTTGATGGGTAAGTTTATTTATTTTCTTACATTGTATTCATATCTAAAGCATTAATTTTAAAGTCATTTATAGTGGAATATATTCAATTTAGAGCAATGACATTTAAAATACCTAAAACTGAAATTACACTTTCTTACTGTTGTAAGCTGTTACCAAAGTATTATTTGTTATAAGTATCTAATTTGCCTTTTTCAAATGATTATTAATATTAATTGCTATGATTCCCTCAGTGTTACCGACATATGGCCCTATACCGGAGGAATATGCCATTTGGGGAAATCTCTATGCAAACTTTCATGTCAATAAAAAATTGTTGGGAATATTTTGTGTTCAGTGAGTTAGTGGACTCAAACCATCTTCGCATTATTGTCTTTCTTTTCGCCAGATCCAATGGACGGTTCCAAGATCTTGGATCCATAGGAACATTTGACATGTTTTATTTATATAGATTGCTTATTTCATTCCAGTACCACAGATCCAGGAGTAGTGAGACCAATTTGTACAATATCAACAAGTAATATTATTGCCTTTACTTCTCTAACTGAACTAACAGATTCTGATGGAGAAACTTGGGGAGGTCATGTGTATGTTTGTGATTTAGATACACCATGGGATAGCCATAAAGTTACGAGCACACTGCATCCAGTAAGTGAAATACACATATAAATAACAGAAATACTTGAATTCCAATCTAGTTCTTTATTTTAAGTTAAGTATAATTATTGTAAAAATCAATATTCAAACACTAAATACAAGTTCTTGCTGGTATATTCTCTTGGTGCTAGATTCATCACAAATGAAGAGACTTGAAAATTTGATAAGTTGATAAAGTAGCCTGTGAGGCCTACTATATAAAATTGATTATGAATTTAAAACACCATAATATTTAATAGTCTGTTAAGTAAAAGTCTGTGTGTTGTGATTTTTTGTTTAAGTAAGAAACAATGTAATATTTTATTGCAGTATTTTTTAAGTGCCAATAATTCTCCATAAATGTTAGGAATTTCCTCAGAGAGTTGCAGATTATAATTGTAGGAACCACTAATTAATATAATTATTTGGCCTTATTGTAACTCTTATGCAATTTTTGTAATTATCAGAGAAAGAAAAGATACAGATAGGTGCATCTTCTTAAAGTAAAATAAAATGTAGAGGCTGCTATCCTTCATTTACAAAGCGGTGGGTCAAAGTTCCAATAAGAATCTATTAAATTTGAGAAGGTCTGGTCCCAGTAGGAATGATAATAGGCTTTACTTATCAGTCAACTAGATAACTTGTAGACTAAAAGTAATATTAATAAATTATAGTTAAATATTTATTTCTCCTTATACACAGGTATCAGCTTTAGAATGGGATGGAGAAGGCAAGCAGTTGCTTATTGCTACAACAGTTGGTGATGTGTCTGTATATGCTCAAAAGGATTATCTATTGAATGACTGGACTTGCTCATATACAGCAAATTTTGCAGGTAAGTAGTTTGTTTTAAATAAGTTAAAATTATGATTTTGTGAGCCCCTTCAATAGCTCACACTTACAAATTATCACTGGTTTATTAACTAAATACATATGAAGGATTATTTTTTGCAGCCTTTTTTATTTTCTTATTGGTTCCCAAAAACTATTTGAGGCACTGATTTGGTATCAAAATGGCTCATCTGTATTTAACTGTTAAGATTGCCATTAAACACTAATATTTTAACAAGTAAGCATGTTGAGGGCATGTTTTTATTGTTCAATATAATATTATTATTAATAATATATTTCGTATTTTTCTAACTGTTATCCTTTCTTTCCATTTGAATATAAATAAAATTAGATACAAAAGTATATCATTTCAAAAAGAATTTTCTTATATAAGTCTAATATGTTTCTATTACAAAATATTGTAAAAAAATTTAAAGCTAAATAGCATCGAATAAATGAGCTTATCTTATCTGATTATAATGTGTGTATCTGATTACAATAACAACCTTTTACCAGACAAGAATACCAGCTATTTTCATTGAAAAGAGATTTTTTAAACTTTTGTTTGTTTGTTTGTTGGTACCAATCTCAAAATTAGCTGAAATTGTTGCTTGCAGATAGCCTTTTTTGTAACATATAACATTTACTCATAGAAGACTAACTTTATCCATAAAATCTTTTGATGATGGTAAACTTATTCAACTTAACATTCACAAATAGTTCGAAGAAATAACATATTTAGTTCTTTCTAGTCAATATTTATTTAGGTATTACTTACAGCTTTGAAACATACAGTTTTTATGCAGTGTCTACTGCAATATCATTTAATCAATTCTTGATGGTAAAACACTATGAAGATTTAACATTATTTAAAATAAGATAGTATGATGTGATTTTTTGATTGGCATGTGATTTAATAATTCTGTATATGTAATTATATTTTAGGAGAAGAAATAAAAAAGGCAACATTTTTTCACAATGGCAGAAGGGTCGTAGCATTGGAAAAAAAACCTGACGTACCAATCAGTGACCGAATACAGATGTTAAGAGCCACACCTACACTAAAAGGATTTGGGTAAATTTGTTTATCATATTAATGTCATTTACTATTATCCTTTCCTATAAAATAAAACATCACTATATTAATCATTACTTTTGAAGAATAGTGACAAAAATAAAAAAAGCAAATTAAAAAAAAAAACTAATTTTAACCTCCTCACTACACTGGCAAAACCTTCGGACCATCACATTACACTGAACTGCTGGTGTCCTACGCTCTCTACGCTCTCTATGTTTGCCTGATCCTTAAGGTCCTCCGAAACATAATATCCCAGATATTTGAATAATGTGACCCTCTTTAAGATGTTTATATTTAGGGTCCCATTTAAGGCAAATCAGGGCTCATTGGACATGTTTGCGAGGCACCTTAAAGACCAGGTATTCACATTTTGCCACGTTATATCGTAGCTAGCATGTCTAGCTGCATATTCCTCGCATATTTTCAGCAATTTTCTGATAGAACCTGCCGTGGGACCCAGCAGCACCATGTCAACTGCGTAGCTTAGTTTGTTTACACCCAACACACTACGGGCTTACTGCTGAGTTCTACTATTAGGTCATTCACATACAGATTGAAAAGCTTGGGCGAGGTTAATCCCCCCTGTTACTTATTTATATTTTTAATAACTTAGTTTAACTGTATTTATAGGGGCGTGGCGTGTGAAGGTGCTTGCGTTGTGACAGGAACAGGTTTAGTTGGTGTCATAACGCCAGCCGAAGGTGGAAAGGGGAATGTTGTCACAGACTGCCTAAGAGCTGTTCGTAGTCACATTTCTATAGTTTCCATTGCTCATAAAAGTAAGTAAATATCATACTCAAAAAATTTCTTAGGTTATCACAATGTAGAAATATATAGACATCACGCAAGCTAGTAGACAGCCAAATACACGCGCTCACACATACAAACGCGTATAGACAAAATTAAATTCATTATAATCCGAATAGTTCTAGCTAACACATTTCAAAAAATATAATTTATTACATAATAAGCAATTTGGCTTTACTCGAGGTCGCCCGACTACCGATGCTGGCGTACAGTTATTACTCAATATCTACGAGGCCTGGGAGGATTCACGTGACGCGCTTGGCGTTTTCTGTGATCTGTCTAAGGCCTTCGATTGTGTTCAGTATGAAACCCTGATCGGGAAATTGCGACACTATGGCCTCGCGGGCACAGCATTAGACCTGATGAGTTCATATTTAACCAATAGAACGCAAAAGGTCTGTGTCAATGGCAAGCTTTCTGCGGGGTCTGTGACAAAAATGGGAGTCCCACAGGGTTCCATACTAGGACCATTTCTTTTCCTCATTTATATCAATGACCTTCCTTACTTTGTTAAGGGTGATCATGAGATTGTTCTGTTTGCTGATGATACTTCGCTGTTGTTTAAGATTAATAGGCGACAAACAAATTATGACGACGTAAACAGCTCTCTCAATAAAGTGGTACAATGGTTTGAAGCTAATAATTTATTGCTCAACGCAAATAAAACAAAATGTATTAAATTTAGTCTGCCTAATGTTAAACAAATGCAAACCATTGTTAAACTTAATAATGAGGAACTAGACCTTGTAGACAGTACCGTTTTCTTAGGCATTACGTTAGATAACAGATTACAGTGGGGGCCCCATATAAGTGGTCTATCGAACAGGCTCAGCTCTGCGGCTTACGCAGTTAAAAGAATTCGTCGTCTGACAGATGTTGATACTGCCAGACTGGTATATTTCAGCTATTTTCACAGCATTATGTCATACGGTATTCTACTTTGGGGTAATGCTGCTGATATAGATGCAATATTTGTGCTGCAGAAAAGGGCCGTTCGTGCGATTTACAATATGGGTCCAAGAGAGTCGCTAAGAAACAAATTCAAGGCAGTTAACATAATGACAGTTCACTGCGTATATATATTAGAAAACTTGTTGTATGTACATAAAAACATTGACTCTTTTAATAAAAAGAGTGAATGTACATCATATAACTTACGAAACCAAAACAAACTTGTTATAAATTCTAGTAGGCTGCATAAGATTAACAACTCATTTAAGGGTAACTGTATACGTTTCTATAATAAACTCCCACAAGACGTTCTAGAGATGTCAATTAATAAATTCAAAGTCTTTGTTAAAAGAAAGTTGATAGAAAAATCGTATTATAAGTTGCAAGATTACCTAGACGATAGAAACGCCTGGGAGTGAATGAATTGCTCTAATTTTAATTAAAATATAGTAAACTAATATGTTATTGTAATGATGATGGTAAAAAAAAATACCCGACTGAGTTTGTTGTGTGTTCTTCTCGGATCAGGGCGCGAAGGAACCTTCGTAACTTTAGATTTTAAGCCGATCTTGAATACCATCATCAGACGAATATTAGAATCAGAGTGTGGGAAAAAAATATAATTTGACGATTCAAAAGTGCTGTAATATGCCTACTTGAATAAAGATATTTTTGATTTGATTTGATTTGAACAAAAAAAAAACATAATACGCACGCTCATGCACACACACTCACGTTGATACATAAATGTACACATTTTTTTTACTATTCAACCCTATTTTGTTCCAGCAATCATAGTACGCACGCTCACAAAAACACGCCTGCACATACATATAAACGCACACACACGCACATATAAACAGATTTTTTTTTACTAATTAACGCTCATTTGTACTAGCAAACATAATACTGGCACATACATTCATTCGGTTACGCTGACACATACTTCTACACTGGATATACTAACATTCTTAACTTCTATATTTTCTTTATTCCACATCCTTCTTGAACGTTCAAGTAAAATAATGTTTTAGAAGTGTATCAATGTATTTAAATGTTAATATATACATTATATTTATTACTAATTTAAATTTAGTATTATACAGTAAGGATGACAAATATAATAATGTGTGTTTGGATGTATATAATTTTATTTCTGAATGTTGTGTGTGTGTTTTGTAGTTGTGTGAAGAGAGTGTGTGTGTATTTGTAAACATATTTTTTAATATAAAGTAATTCTAGCCATGTTTGTTTTGTTGTAGATAGTAATATATTAATAGCAGCAGGATGGCGTCGTGGTTTAAAGCGCGGTGTACATTGTGCTGTTTGTTCTGTCTCTCGTCCTAACACCACTAGATCAGCACCCGTCACCATTCAACTACAGCCTTTACCAACAGTTTACTTGTTGGATGATGACATTACACCTAGTGAGTTACAATCACATTTAGTTAGTAAAATCAGTTTCTACTTACATTCATTTCAGAACCACTGTAAACTTCTTACATAGAAATAAACTCTTGCTCTGTTTGTGTATTATATTATTAGATGGCGCGGTACCATTTTTGAGGCACACGTTCGCTAACAAATTTATTTTTATTTTAGACAACTTTATTTTATTTAGTTTGCTGAATAATTTGAATTCATTTAAACTTAATTTGGTTAAATTTAATTCTATTAGTGATTTCAGGAAATATAAATGTAATTTTTATTTTGTACCGCAGCTCGAATTAAAACAATTTCATTTCATTATTTACAATTAAAAATTAACTTTTTTTAACCTGATTGGAGTAGTATTGTGAAATAAAATCTTTTAAATTAATGTTTATTATTTGTTCAAAACATATATGACACATAAACAGCATGATCAATTTTGATAATTTTTTATATGTGTTCAGGTGGATTCAAGATTGATTTAGATTGACATTGGGTCATATTATATCGTTTTGTATTTTGTATAATAAATGTTTATATGCTTTTTTTTTCAGTGTCAATAACTTGGTGGCTCAGGGACGACATTGATTCACTATTGATAGCGGGAACTAATCTAACTCTATGGAAAATGTCGGAACGGGCATATCCAGTACACAAACTCTTATCTAAAGGTATGCCATTTACAATAATACATACGGTTATTTGTTTACTACTATACACGTAACATGTGTGTTACTTAAAAAATATCGATATTTCTCTTTATTTATAACAATAAAAAATGTTTTTTTTGCTAGGCCCAGTTCAAGGCAGCACTACTCCAGGTGGTGGCCCTAAGACTGCCGATTGCTTTAATACTGTAGTAAGTAAGAAGTACATAATAAACTATAACTACAAATGATGCCTGTGCATGTCTAATCTTATAGGGATATATTAAAAAATCAATTTTGTAAATTTGTTTTGACGAAAATCAAACCCAATTCGAAAGAACAGTGCTCAAAGCATACTTTTTGTCCTGGTAAAAAAAAATGTTATTACGAGTAATAAAACTGGCGCTGCAGCAGCACATTTGCTGCTCGTTTAATTTAGATTGTGCCAGTTGTTTTAAAAATGATTGTAGACTGTTATTGCAATATAAAATTTAAAAAAAAAACATCTTTTGTAAGACAATTGTTTTCTTGTATATAATATTAAATCCATTGTAATATCAAGATTTTTCTATATAAAAAGTTACGTTTAATGAATTAACTTATTTAAATGGAATTAATTTTGGCAACTTAAAGTTTGGCAAAATTTTCAGTAATAGATACGCATGTTTTATAAAATTATTAAAACTACTATAATTTTTTACAAATGACTTGCCTATAAGCTTTCCACGCATTTCGTGTGAAATTACCAGTGAGATATTTAACAGTATACCTATTTTATTTTGTTGTTGAAAAATTAGTTTTTGAACGTTATCTCACCTGACGTTAAGGTTTGACACTGTGTAAGATTGAAGCTCTCTGACCTGGTAAAGGGTAATGTACTTCTTATGGTTTACTGGTAACCCAGAACCTTTGCTATAGGAAGTACTAGTATTTGCTATAGTTGTTGTAACTTATCGTTTCATTTTACATAGGCATGGCAGCAGGCAGCAATTTGGCAAATTGAGGGTAGTGAGAGCGCTACACATATATCAGCTGCTCGTCTTCCACTCGGTGCGCATGCAGTCGTCTCCACTCCTCGAGCACTACATCTACTTGCAAGAGACACACATCATTACGTATTTATAACTGTTTTACCTTAACTATTTGTAATGCATTAGGAATTTTTATCTTTATTATCCTAGCCGACCAGAAGAAGAGGATTTGAAATCATTTGAAGAGTTATTTGCTTAATATTTTTTTAAATCAAAAAAATGTTTTTTTGGCAACGAAAACTCCAGAAAGTAAATACGCAACATCTATCTTCCTATTATTAGCAAGTTATGTTTTAGTCTGCTAGTGAAATGTTAATTCTGTCATTGAAATATTCACGGTACTGCAGTTAGGAAAGAGCGAGAGAAATGTATTAAATTGTTTTCGTTCGTCGCCTTGATATGCACTTGATGTTTTCATGACTCTGTTTCAGATTTCTATACAAATGAACTGGGGTCTATTGCTACCCCTGTTCGGATTACGTGTAATTTTTTGATACTTAGGACCGGAAAGGTTGAGTAGGTTTTAAGTAGAAATAGTTTTTATGATGTTTGTACAATTTTATAAAACTGTCATTTTTGCTTGAAACTTTTTAGTAAATTTAGCATTACTTTTTTGAAAACTCATTTAGGGGCGATTTGAATTTTATTTGAATTGAACATAATCGGCACAATCATTTAGGAAAATAATTGTTGAAGACCTTTTTACACAGGCATCATTCTTCTTATTTCTACCCTTCTAAAATTATATACACAGCTTGTTTCTCGGCCTATCATCACCAGTGGTGTTGGAATAGGAGTGCCAGAAGTCTCGACAGGCGCTGGAACCCCCCCGAAGAAACCAAAATATGGACTTGGTGCTTTGCCTGTTAGTATTTTCACCTTTTCAAAACACGCTCCTTTTAGCGTCTTCAATGAGATTCATCAGACTGGGAACCAGTTGAAAATGAAAATAACATAAAGTTATATTTTCTGGGTTCGATTTACTTCATCTCACTCTCTCCCAAAATATGAATTATATATTATTTAATATGATAATGATTAGTACAGAGGTATGAATAATATGGTTTCATTATTGTCGCCACTATTATTAACCTTTAAAATGCAAAAAAGTAGTTATAGTGGCATAACTACAGTAGTTGGACATATCGTATCTCGAACTTTTTTGTAGATATTAATACGTTCTATAATATTGTAGAACATTTTTTTATTCTCTCAGCAATAGTTTTCGCAGCCATGTGATGACAGAGTTTTTGTTATAATTTTTTTACAACTTGGGTTACATAATGTATTTATATTAGGGATCGCTATTTTTTTGCGGAAGTAATATATATAACCTATGTTGCTCAGGGTAAATGCAGCTTTCTAATGGTGAAAAAAATTTGAAATCAGTACAGTAATTTTTGTGTGAAAACTTTACAAACATACATATATACATACAAAGATGCAAATGTTTTCTGGTTAATAGTTTAGATAATATCTTACTTCATAAAATTTAGTGTTCTTTGTATTTTAAAATGTATTTTATTATATAGCGTATTATCACTTTAATTACATTTTAATTATTAGAAATATGTCTCTCTTCTCTACAGTATCACAAAAAAAAATTCGTACAAAAAAAATAAGGGTGAACAACCCTTATCACTTAGGGGTATGAAAAATAGATAGTAGCCGATTCTCAGACCTACAAAATACGCATATAAAATTTGGTACAAATCGGTAAAGCCGTTTCGGAGGAGTACGGTAACTAACATTGTGACAGGGAAATTTTATATGTAAGATAATAAAGCTAAATAAAGAACTAGTAAGTCTTGTAACACCTTATGTTATTTGTCTATCTTTTATATCTTTACCAGAGTGGTGCGACTTGTGCTACTGTATGGTCTGTGGAGATGTCTGTATTGGGTGGTGTGGTAGTGGCTGTCGATACTCATTCGCAACTTCACGTATACAAAATTCATCAACCATCGCCAGAGATACGTTAGTATTTTAAATAACCATTATACTAGCCATAGTTTAGCTTTAGTCAGTCACCGAGGAGGGAAAAGTTAGCCTATTTATTATAATTACTAGCGCCATCTAGAACGAACTTCTTAAACTCAATTCATAGATACTAACTAAATATGACTAACATAGTATTTTTGAAGTGAAACTTCATTGAAACGCGTGGTTAGCGTTACGAAGATGTGCAACGTTTTTTATGCTAATTCGTTTGAATGGTAGATAGTTTTAATATTTACAAATAACATGTATTTTAAATTGCCACTCGTCATTTAATTACTTAATATACTATTTTTCTTAAAATATAAAATTAAAATATTTTAACACGTGTCCTTTTTATTTACAATACGTCATTTGAGATTTCAATAAATTAATTGTATTAATATTTGACACTCAACATATTATTGACAATTAAATTCCTGACATATCTTCCTTATACCTAGAGAGGGGAAACCTAAAGTTTTAGATTTGTATAAATATACACCAGACTTAAAAATTAGTTTGCCAAAGAAGTTTCACTTCTTACATGGGTATTTTGTACACACGCACTTTTATTTTCTATATGTGTAACTTAAGAGTAAAAATTTGAGATATATGACAGAAGAAGGAACAAGAACGACGATAGAGACAGTGATAATTTATTGTAAATATTGTTGATGCGTTTTTTCTCATAATTAGGTATCTCTTGAAACTCTCCAGAACAAATTTCATATACAATATCTAAATAATTACATTCATATATGAAGTTCTGTAAAAATTTGAAAGTACTGACGCATAACTTGATCTTAGTATTAAAAGAAATACTATCAGTTATCTACCCCATGTATCGCCCTAATGTTATCACTTATGAATATAGAACAAAACAAATAGTTGTATTTCGTATTGTTCAACTCGCCTTCATAATGGGCTCACTTATGTCGTTAGGTCTTAACCACACATTTTTATTTTGTAGCGATGCCATTGTTGGCACAACATGTGAATTCTCTACTGGAATACTCCATGATTTCGGGTTACGACTGTCTCGACGTACTGATGACATTAAAAGCAAATATCGTCGAAGCTGTCTATGAAAGGTATAATAATAAAATAATAAATTTATAAATATGTGTCTGTTTATATATTTTTATGATATTAATTCTTCATATAATTGAAATTCTTAAATAACCAAATCAAATCAAAATATTCTTTATTCAACTAGGCTCAAAAAGCACTTTTGTCTTAATATGGGCGCCCCACTGAAGCCCAGAATCTAGTGTTATACCTAAGAATACTGTAGATTTAAATTATTTACTGAAAACCAATGTGAGACATGCACAGGGTTTGCCAGATTAAATAATTTGTGAAAACTCTTTTATAATATTTCCTTAAGTTTCTTAATGAAATTCTCACTGTTTTATTAATACAGTGTAGATATTTTTAGTTTTTTTTTTATTTTATTTGTTACACCTCGTAAAGTATGTATTATTAATTTGTTATGTGATTTTTTTTCTTTTGTCAATAAAGATCTTTAAATCTAACTTATTGCATTCGTCTTTTCTAGTTTCATTATATAAACAGATTATACTAATAACTTATATAAAATTATTTGATTTACACAGATTAACAGAAAGCTTCCAAAGACAGCCGCAGACATTCCAGCAGTATTACTATCACAGTTGGCTGAAACTAAGGATAGCATTATGCGGGTAATTAAAATATTTTCTCTAGTACAATAAAAATTGAATTTAGTCTTACCGTTTATTATTTATAGTAATAAATAGTATAAATTATCTCGCTTATTCGGGCTACGCTACATTGAAATCTTAAAACAACTGTCAATATAACGAATAACTTTTCAACTAATATTTGTTGTTTGGAGCACAGTAACAAACATTTTATATTGTTGAAACGTCCAAATTGTGGTCCATTATAATTCTGTACACGTATCGGCATGGAACTGTATTAAGCATAAAACCGCAATAACATAGAAAAAATGAAATTTTGGTTTAAGTTAAAGATTTCTGTATTAGGCTAGATTGTAATTTTATGTTTTGTAAACCGTAATAATTCTTTGTAATATACGTTATAAAAAAAGATACATCGTTAATTATAGCCTTTTAGCGTCATGGCAAAGCAGTGCTGCAGCGCTAACATCGCTTCAATTGTGCTACGCCGCGTGGGCTGCTTGTATGAGCGCACTACGTGACGACAAGCCCGACTCGGTAGCTTCACTCACCGCCTTACTCGATGACCACTCACCATCACTACCAGAACACGACAAGGTAAAAAGAGTATTTCAATCCTTATTAATAATTTCTGTTAGAAACTTATTACTAGGTACATGTTCAAAAAAAAAATACATTATGAAAGGTGAGTAACTTTCTAATTAAAGAAAACAATGATATGGTATAAAACAAAAAAAACTGCACATGCAGTCTATTGTTACAATATAGTAACATTATAAAAAGAAAAATGCAATATTATGAAGAAAATAATATAAAAAGAAAATATATTTAATTATAAGAACTAAACTAAAAACTAAGTACAAGGTTCCTTTTAAATATAAATAATGTCTCCCCAAATATATTAGCTATACTGTTATTATGTATAGTGTTGCTTATATACTAATTTGTTGGTTGGTGCAAACTGTCCTAGGTTTGTGCGTGGCGCACGTGAGGTGAAGATATTAAAAGTATTTATGCGCGGGAGTCTGTTCGAAAATTTATTTTGGAGAGGAGTTCCAGCGCATCCATATATATAGTTACAGTCCAAGAAGTCATAAAGATCGAAGAATCTATTATGATCGTGTATCAAAATTGTTTAATGAGATGTTTTAGCAGAACTTAAATGGACAGTGAGATAGAATTCCTTAAGTGTTTAAAATAATTCCAACGTATAGTTTAATATTTTGTTTTTTATTGCTTACAATACTGAACCAATGACAACAGTCCTAAAATGTAAGCACCTCTAATTTGGTAAGAGGTAATCGCCCTCTTATGGTCTCTACACAGCATCGTACCGGAATTCAAATTTGCTGGTAGCTAGCTACGGCCAAAGCCTACCAAGAAGTAACTAGACATATTAAAAATACAACTCTCATTATACATATGTATCTTATTCAATTGTCAATGTAATACTATTTTGTTAATATGCTCAACTAGAAATTTTTAATTTTGTAGAATTAATTGTTCATGTTACATAAACTAATTTATGTGTAAATATCTTGGGGAACGTGAAACTCTTTAAGTGTATAATGAATAACTTATTGGGCTAAGATTTCCTAAAGGTTTTAAGAAACGGTGATTTGCAGAACCTCTTAGCATTAGAAGCAAAAGTAGAGCTGTCAAGTGAGGGAGCAATACAAGCGCTTCAGCCTCTTCAAGCATTACGGCGACCATTGCAGAGGGCACTGCACACGGCGCTCACAGCACTGGCGGCGTTACAACCTTCTAATTTGCACCAGTTACAACACCAACACGGGTAAGTAATTTCTTGTGGAGAAAACATTTTAACACAAAAAAATCTCAAAGGTTTTAATTACGTTACACGTAGGCGTATTTCTACGTTGCTATTAATATTTTCTATTAATCTTCATTAGAAGAAAACTGTAGACCTGCTGAAATCTAGGCACACGCCTACATGCTCAGACACACACACTCACGTGCACACATGCACAAATTCATGCACACGCTCACAAAACACTCGCGCGCGCATGTGTGAACTCAACTCGTAAACACACACACTTATACACATGCTGATAGCTCATTAATGAAAATATTTAAAGCTAGTTATTCTATGCAGCTAAAATAGTCTACGAGTAATTTAAAATTGTTGAAATGGCGCTGCATATCCATATATTTGAAAAGCCTGCTTTCATTTTCAAGGGTCTCGCGTATCTTGTTTAACCATCGTCGAACATTTTGAAGGTTTGAAGATTTATTTGGTAAAATAATTTTCAGCTATGAACTCTGGTCGGATCCTTCTGCTATTACAATACTACGGAAGTTGGTTGTAGTCGCACGCGCATGCGGTCGTGGCGGTGAGGTTTTGAGCCGCCCCCTCGCAAGGCTCGCTAATAACACACCTCCGAAACCAGACTTACTGGGTGAGTTTTATTATATGGACCGTTTATTTTGAAAGTGGTGAAAGTCCATTTTCTTTTGTTTTTGTTTGTTGGCAGGCTACACATACGCCAGAATTACTTTCCACGGTGTATAGGTAGTAACAATCAAGCATCTATGCTTTTTATAAAGAGACGCAAGGTACCTGCTGTGGCCTCGAACACGTAATTTCACTAAACGAAAATTCACATGTCTTACTGCTATGCTATTGTGGCTTTTGAGATGTCAGTTGTTACTTCTTACTATTTCTGTGGGCAGAGGAATGTGCGTGTGTGTGCGCACAGTCTCCAGCACGTGTATGGGATTCCTTACCCCGTCGCTGCGTCGCCGCACCACACGGACGACCTTGGCCTCTCTACGTATGAATCATTTTTATTTGTCTTTTAACCCTTTTCACATTGAATTTAATGTCAAGTGCTACCAGATCTGACAAAATCACTTTATTTTTTTTGCTAACAGTTTAGCGCTTGACTGTGACCTCAAATGATAGTAAGTGATGATACGGTCTAAGATGGATCCGCGCTAATCCGGTAATAGGCGATATACCCCTTATGGTTTCTACACAACATCGTACTGGAACACAAATCTCATTATTTGGCGGTACGTTTTTGCTGTCAGGGTGGTAACTAGCCACGGCCAAAGCCTTAGCTCACCAGTCCAGACTCGGATAAATTAGAAAATATAATTTTCTAAATTTGCCCTACCGGGGATCGAACCCCGGACCTCTGCTAGCAAAGCGTATACTCGCACGTGACGGCCTCGTGCCAACGAGGCCGTCAATACCAATGTTAGCAATGCTATCCATTTCAAATTTAAATGCGCATTTAATAATTTTAATTACATGTTTTAATCAACTCCAATGGCTAGATACCCTAGACATTTCGACTTCCTCGCTGGCACAGTGTTACAACTCGCATTACTAGCAGAGGTTCCGTGACCTATCCTCGGTAGAGCGAATTTAGGAAATTGTATTTTCTCATTTAAATCTGATGTGAAGGATGACTTCTGCTGTGGTTTTCCACCCTACCACCAAACACGTACTGCCAAGCAAAGAGATTTGTGTTCCCGTACCATGTTGTGTAGAAACCATAGGATGTAGATTGCCTCTTACCAGATTAGCGCGCTACCATCTTAGACTGTCTCATCACTTATAATCATGTGTGATTATAGTCAAGTGCTAACATGTCAGCAATAAAAAAAAACATTGAAGTGGGTGTAAGAAATACAATGTCAAGAATGGCTAGACATTTGAGTGGTAACATTTAATTTGCGTCACGATCGTCGTCCCAAACTATAGACAACATTTGATATCCTTGATGTCATAAAAGTGCGACTTCTTGTGCACTAGAGGCTTTGTTTCGATCCCCGGTAGAGCAAACTTAGAAAAATGTATTTTCTAATTTATATTCGTCTGGCTAGTTACCACCCAATGGAGTGCGCAAAACAAAAAATTGTGTTACGGTACGATACTGTCTAGAAACCGTTAACTGGTAAATTAACTTTTACCAGGTTAACCAGGTGAGATAACAGTGTAACGCTGCTCATCTATCAGCAATAAAAAATCCAATGACAAAGTAAATTGATATTTAGTTCTTGAGTAACCATAGACACTACAGATTATATAATATTTAAGATATAGATAATGTAAGGTTGGTGACACGTTTTTAATAGAGAAAGGTTAATAATTTAATAGAAATTATTGTTAAGGAAATAGATTCTTATTTAATTACTTTAAAGTTCATTTTACAACAACATAGATATCTGTTATTACAAAATATGTTATTGCCTTGATAATTTAAAATGTACTTTAATTAAAATATTTATTTCAAGTAAGTAGCAGCATATTAATGTCCCACTGCTGGGCATAGACCTCCTCACTCATAGGAGAGAGGGTTTTAAAGATTAGGCGCACCACGCTGCCCTACAGCAGGTTGGCAGGCATAGTACACAAGTGAACTCTCTATTTCTTCAGTCATAGTCCGATGTGACGGCAATCCGATGGCTTACCGTGTTCTCAGAGGCAGGGGGGTGGAGCACACCACCAACTTTGAGCAAATATTGAGTCAGTTGTAATAGAAATCGATATCGATTTTTTAATTTAAAGTTTGATCTAATTTATTTATAGTAATTGACATAACATTATTAACTTTGCCATCTTTAGTTTTTATTCGTATTTATAGTTTGAATACGGAGTTGAGCCAGAGTTGTTACGATATGTACCCGAACCTCCAGCGTACGCACAGTCTGACATTGCGCCTTCATTAGATATGGACTCTATAAGGTAATATTGTCTTTGCTTCCAAACTATGGCTTTCCCTTATAACAACTATTATTAAGACATACATACATATATTTTCATGGCATTTTTTTAGACACTTTTATTCTTTGCAGCCCATTCATTGCCTTATACATGAAATATTACTATTGTTAATGACTTACTAATGTTTTTTTTTTTAAATAATGTATGCCCTGTTGGTGTTCCTAAAGTAATAAATAAAAAACTAATATTTTTATTTTCTATTTCAATTGGCATATCACTTTAATATAGGTACATGTATTTGGGCGGTGGCCGCCGTGCAGCGCGCTGGCGGCGTTGTGGGCGATGTGGCGCGCGAGCCTTGCCCGCCGCCACTCCCGCGAAACACCCCCTACAGAAGGCTTACGATGGAAGATTCCTCGCCGCTTGCAGGTACATACATCATGATATCGAGACTAAAAAAGGAAATTTAATTTCCAAAAATTTTTACTATTTTACGCGTTACATTATTTTCAGATAAGCGAGTTATTGAATAAACACAAAAAACTACTGTAAAAAGTTTATATAGTGTCAGACTTTTTTTTCAGCTAATTGGAGTGGGCTATATATAATTTCCAAAAAAGATAACTCTAGTCCAATGATAGTTAACCTTCTTTTAAAGGGGCGAAAAATTTAGGCAGTGTTGTTTTTCGTTTACGCTATTGTTATAAATCTATATATTAAAGTAAAAACTTTGTACCCGCTTTCAACGAAAATTGTACGGATTCAAATTTACCACATATGTAGGAGAGTAAATTTATTTAGTGTAAAGCAATATGCGACATGGTCATTACGGTAGAGACTCTGGAAGATCTTAATAATATCCTCGATGACCTCAAGGTGGGCCTCAAACAGAACATGGATAAGACGAAAGTTAAATCCAATATCCATTTTCCGCTCCTCCCAGTCATCCTTGGAAAGTCTGCTCTCAAAATTGTTGACGAGTATAAATATCTGGGATTTAAAGTCCAGCTAGGTAGGTCCAATTTCGAGAAAGGTCAACGGCCGGATGCAACTCAGTTGGGCAGCGTTCGAAAAACTACGTAATCTCTTTGTCTAATATCCCTCAATGCCAGAAGACCAAAATCTTCGAGCACTGCTTGTTGCCAGTGATCACATACGGTTCGGAAACGTGGTCGCTGACTATAGGCCTCATTCGAAATCACAGCGAACGATGGAGAGGGTTATGCTTGAAGTTTCTCTATGCGATCAAATCAGAAATGAGGAGATCCATAGAAGAACCAAAGTCACTGACATAGCCCTAAGAATCACGAAGCTGAAGTGGCAATGAGCGGGGCAGTCTGACGAACCAATTGGACGTTGGGGCCCGAAGATGCTGAAGTGACGACCCCCCACAAGGTGGACCGACGACATAAGCAGGGTCAGCGGTAGTCGCTGGAGCCAGAAGGCGCAAGATCGGGCACAGTGGGTATCATTAGGCGAAACCTTTGTCCAGCAGTGGACGTCCATCTTTTTAAGTGAGTCAGTGAGAGGGAGAAAGCAATAAAAAACATTACAAACACTACGATTTATTTGGCACACTCTTCTGTTATTGTTAAAATCTGTGGTAAAATTGAGAAGACTATTGCTTTCAGGCATTTAGCAAACGACGAACATTTAGATTATAGAAAAATAAATCGAGCTCCTCAATCTTTCTAATGAGTGCAAAATTCAACGTGGTTTAATTTTTATTTTTTCTTTTTTTTATGAATGATTTTGGATTTGGACTTACTATGAGCTTTCCAGCGTCGGTATACTACATGTAAATATAACATTCGCAGTTTGTTAACCTATGGTTCTCTCACGATAACATTATACTATTTTAAAATGGACACTTTCACAGATGCGGCGGCAAATGGACTCTGGTCTCGAATATAGAATAATATACGTAAGTTTAAGTGTCAATGCTTTTAAATATAAATCCTATTGAAATAAAGTAGTTTCATTTCGGTACTTCATTTTTCTCAATTTCTACGGTATGGATCTAAGGTCGGCAACCTTGTTCGTAATAAACTACAAATCCGAGACATTGGTACGGAGCACAAGTGTATAAGGATATTGATATGGGTCAGTATTTACAAGGATCAGTTGGTACGATTTATAGTTAGCTCTCATATATACGCTTTCGGGACGCATTGCAGTGGCTACGGGCCGCTGGTGGTCGACCGTTGGTATTTTTTAAAATTGTGATTGAATTACAAAATATATACACAACCATTATAATATCCCATCACTGATGCAATTTATACTCCCCATTTACCCACTACGGATCGTAAAACGCATAGAATAAGGTACTGTAAAAAAACACCAATCTAAGCAACACCCAAACTTTATTGCAAATAAGAGCTGAATAATGAACAGCGAAATTAAATTAATTTTCGTAATAAAATAACTACACAACTAAGCGCAGGAGCAAAATAACTTTCACTAATGTCAATAATCTAGGGTATATGATAATTACATTAAAAGTAAAACCAAGACAGACTAAACATAAAATTATAACAGGAGAACTTCGATGCCTCGATGGTCGGACATTATAGTTTTATTTAGTTGGTCTTGGTTGAACAGAACTCCATTCCTTTACTCCAAATAGTCTTTTCTAAGTTGAACAGTGCGGCGTATTTGTAAGGGAAGGTGTACTCACACCATTCAATTTAAAAGAAACTGGGCGAGTGCAGCGCCCTCGTTCCGGCCGCGCGAGCAACCCAACGACGACACTGTACGGGTAGAATTGTTACAACCTCTATACTTTGCATTAAAATAATGCCCATTTTCACAGGCAAGGGATTCCTAACTTCGCATCCGTATATAGTACCAGTGAGATAAATCACTCTAAACACCCTAGTTCTCAGCTTCCCTGCAAAGTTTTCAATCATGTTACAAAAAGAAAACCTATACAAACACTGGTTGGAAATAAATAAGGTCGATTCGGCAGTACTGCCTCCATCTACAGGTCCCCGCGTCACCTGCGAGTTCCAACCCTTGCGCTTTGTACTGTACGGCCGATTACAAAGCAAAGGTCGGGCAGTTCGTCAACAAGACTGTACCAGCTGAGAATATCTCTTTCCGTTTAATGCTCAGCATGTTAGAAAAATCCACAACACACCGGACAAAGAAAAAAAATCAAATAAAACCAACTAAAACACCACGATCTGCTTCTTTCGAGTTCTTTATAATATTACAAATACATTAAAAGCTAACATTTTGGGTAAGTATGATTTCATTTTATATTTAACATTAATGCAAAACCATGCCTAAATAATGCTGAATATTAAACTGGAAATTTATAGTCCACACTTTTTTTGTATTTTTTAATTTTTATGTTTTTTTTTTGCTTTTATTTTATTTTTTATTTATTGAGTAATTTCCACGCTGGGAAAATTACACTAATTCTATGCAAAGTATAGCTTGTATTTGTTATATGACCACTCCATACTTTGTTTCTTTTATGTTTACGGGCTATGCTGTTTACTCTCGCACATTAGCAGCAGTACTGCAGTATTTTAATAGATTTTTCTTGATGTATTTATACATTACATACCTTATTTTCATATGAAATACAACCACATAAAATTGTTTCCTCTTGACTATCTTTAATTTATGTAGATATTAAGTTATACCGTAAAGTGTATGATTAAGAAATATATAGGACAGTTTAAAATGGTAATGATTTAGTTTGTAAAAAACTTCAGAACTAATTTAAAGCTAGACAAATAATGATCAACTTTCTAAACATACCTTGCCTCTAAACATGTTAATGAAACAATAAGTTATCGTTCTTAGTAATTATTAAGACTGTCGTGAATGCAGCTTCCCCGTCAAACGAAGACGTCTTAGGTGGAACATTGACAAAAAAAAAAAGATAATATTGTTAACTCGTTACGTAATGAGGTCATACGAAAACCATTGAATAAAAAATTATAACATTGTAAGTATTGCTTTTCATATAGAATCATTAATTATTACTCGTTTGCGTCGATACTGCAGTTTTAAACTGTTACATGATGACGTCATACAAGGAGCGTTGGCAAACATGTTCTAGATATTGAATACGTGTATGCAATTTATGTATGGTATATGTATTTTAGTGATGATTATATCATTAATTATTACATTAACTATCCTGAAATTGGTTTTCACAAGACTACAGACAAAGCCGGGATTGTGACGAATCATAATTGTTTTTGTTACTTGTTGCTAATCTTGTAAGAGGCAAATTACCTCTTACAGTTTCTACCCAGCATTATAACGTAATACAAATCTCTTTGTTTCGGGGTACTACTTTGCTAATAAGGTGGTAAGTAGCCACGACCCACCAGTCCAGATTTAGACAACTTCAAAAATGTAATTTCCTAAATTTGCTATACTGGGGATCGTTCCCAATACCTGCTGCGTCAACGAGGCAATACTTCTAAAAGGCCTACGCAAATAATTGCAGCACTATTTGTATGCGTTATTTTAAACATTTTTCATCACCCTAATTTTTTTGGCCCAGCTATCACATGTCACATTACAGCCGACGGCGGATTGGGGTAAAATGGAAAGTACTCAATAGAGTCCAAATTTTTCACTTCAATCATCGTTTCATAAAATCACACAATATTTTTTGTTATGCTTTCATAGAAAACTGCATTATTAGAGTAGATTACTGCAAATATGCAAGTTAGACAGCATAGCCCGAAGTGCTGATGCACTTTGGCAACAGTTGCCATTTCAAAATGGGTAGTGGTAATAAAGATTAGTGCAGACTCGAAACCCGGCGACATCAACCAACGGGGCCACAGCGGCGCACTACGCCGTCGACAAACATTTTTTTAAATCGATGGATCCTATGTATAAAGGCCAATATCGACATCGTTAATATTTCGGTAAGAGATCTCAAAGTTTCAATTTCATATATTTTTAAGGCTTTAACTGATATTTTTGAAACGTTGCACAGTTTCAACAACAGAAATGTCTTATATCTAATATCTATATATAAATAGTTTTTTAATCAATATTATATGTAATATGTTACTTTAATTAATTCATAATTAAACACCTCTATTAGTATTATTTATTTAGGATAAGGTCATTGTCATATATGTAGGACCCATCGAAATGTAAAATTAATCCATATGATGAATTCATATATATATATATATATATATATACACACACATATATATATATATATTTAAACGCTTAAATTCATATAGCATAGGTCGACACTAGGCGTGACTGGTTGATGTCGCGCGATTTGGAGATGTTTCACTTCTTTGTCATTATTTTTAGATACTCCAGAGCATTCTGAGCAGCTGATGACTGGGCATCTTTGCTAGTCAGACCGGAACCATAGCACACAGCCACCGGCAGTGTGGACAGCTGCACGAGACACTGGCTGCGTCCAGTCATCGATTTCTCCTCTATATCCACGTAAGTCACTTCAAACGATTGCTCCGAAGCAATTTCTTGCAAGAATTGAACAAAATTAAAGTCCTTGTTGTTCAACGGTGTAACCTGTAAAATATAGGTAAAATATTTAATGTATATACATTCATCAACAGTTCGATCGTTTGCTGATTTGGGGTGATTCATTGATTATACAGATTACTTTTGCCCCCCCCCCCACGATTTTAACTTGACGTAATACATTTAAGACTAAACTTTTATTAAACAATAAATATTTATAAATTAAGATTTAAAGCGATTAATAATATATTATAATATATAAATTTGAAATAAGACTATATTTCCAATTTTACATATACCTTGCAAAATATTACGTAAGAATAGACTAAACCCCCGTTTTCCTCAAATTGCATAAAAAATAAGAGCATGTAGATTTAAAAATCAACGCCTATTTTAACATCGAGCATCACATAATAGTCATGCAGTAATTTTACATACATAACTTTACCAATCAAACAGATAAAATACTACAACTCACACACTCAACCATACTAAAAAAACCTTGGTTGTGTACTAAGACCACACGACAGAATTGAAAACTTTATCAAAGCGAATTTAACAGTATCAAATAATTTAAAATCATGCAATTATAATAGTGTATAAATTATTTTCAATAATGTTATTTTAATATAATGTAACGTGTTGAATATAATTCTCGCGCTCCCGTGGTTTTTTTTGCCGAGACTTAAGGAACGAACGAACATTTTCGAGAGTAGCTGCTCAGTTTCATTCAATACCCATAAAATAAAGTGCAACGCGCTACCTATCGAATGCAAACCTACATACATCAACAAGGAAATTAAAACATTTTTAAAAATCTATTGTAGGTTTGTTGTATTAAAAAACTGTTTCTCTATTGAGAGTTGCGATATAAAAATGTAACGTAACATTTACTACGTTTAAAACACAAGTTTGCTATAAAACTTAAAAGATATGGCACAATTTGAGCAAACACAATACTACATACAATTAATATACATTAAACACATGCGTACAATACTACGAAGACCAAGTAGTTGGCAGTCACCATTAATTATGTTTTCACAAGAAAAAGCATATTTTACAATTCATTTACATACTTTTCGGTAAAGAAATACAATATGAGGAAACCTACACGTTCCAGGCACAATTCTAGTATGTGTTGTGTCTAGGAGCAACATGTTAGATCTGTATTTTTACAGCTGACTCTCGGCTGTAAATTCACCTATAGTAGTGGTAATGTTGATATAATCTAAGATGGTGGCGCGCTAACCTCGTAATAGGCAATTGACCTCTTAATGATATATATATATATAGCAACTGAATCATGTCTCTGCTTTTAGGGTGGCAACTAAAAACACCATATCTTGAATATGTTATGCAGGAAATCGACCCAAGGCCCTTGCGGAAGAAACGAGATCTCACAATATTGCGCCAGCGAGGCCCTCATCAAATCTGATCAAATAATATAAATCTAACTGCCAGAACCCTCTCACCTACAATTAGAGAGTCTCACGCCCAGCAGTGGGATGGTTACACGCAGTTACTTCTAACTTGACATGCATCCAAATAACATACACAGACATTAAGGGACATACATTAATTATGTGAGACATTAAGGAGTGGATGGTGAGGAACTATGTTAAATTCTTTGAAAACTTTATGAGTCTTGATACAAATAAATCAAAACTTAAGCCCATTCCGCCATCTATTGCGAACTTTATAAACTATATAAAATATGTTTAATTAGTGAATAAATATATTTGGAGAATCAAGTGTCATTCACTTCAAATTATAAAAACTTATTTGAACTTGACTGGATGAGCAAAAAATTATTTTATTGACAGTAGACAATTTTAAGACATGAAAAAAAAACAATGTGAACTATAATTGTTGTTGTTGAAAAGTAGATATGCATGTATTTTATTTTGAAAAGCTCATCTGAAAGTTTAGGAGGTAGTCTGCAGGTCGAGCGAATTGTCACAATATCTCATGAAGAGGGAAAAAGGGGTATATATACGAATATCTCACGTATTTAATGGACGCCCTCTTTAACACAACCATCATGCATAAAATATCAAATCATACCTGCAACTTGGCCAGGTTGGGGCCGACAGACTGTTTGAGGTGTTTGTGAAACTGCGACACCTTGTGGCTGTGACTTGTCGTGAGTGTGGAGATTTTACTATCTTTCAGGTCAGCGTAGCGGGCCGCCACGCCACCCTAGAACAACACCACCCTTTTTTAACACAGTAAACAACACCAATATCGCTAATGATCCTGTCGATAGTCGCCGACCGAAAGATAGTAAAACACCTGGCCAAGTGCTGCCGACCTTTCAGCTTAATAACAAGAGCCATTGAACAACACGGTCTCACCATTAGTCACTTGGGCCACACAAAATTTTAGCCAATTGTTGTACATAATAGAGAAATGAAACAAAAGAAAAAATTATATGGAGAGAGGCAAACTCATGTCTATAAAAGATCCCAACCAGCAACTCTAATGTAGAAGAAAAACAGATTTATGTGGTGCGGTAGGTACAAATCAATAAGATATTAAGCAAAGATTTAAATAAACAGATAGAATATTGTACACTCTTTTTGTAATAAATAAGATTTCAGATTGATGGTAATAGAAAACTTCGCAAATACAATTATTATTAATAATCTTTAGTAAAAAAATAGTAATAATGATTAATTTAATTATTTGTATGCACTATAGCATGTATTATTATTCTATAGTTTTGTTCTATACATTTATATAACTATAGCAAATGTAATTATTTGATGGGAAAACATAGCTATGTACTTTTATACCAAGAGAACCGAAAAACTCTTGTTTATATTACATTTAAAAAATACACTACATAATATGAATAGCATACTTAATTTCAAGGGGTTACTTACTTATGGGTAATTGTAATATTATTCTTACACAATATTCGTAACATTACCGATATTTTTACTAAAGTGTGATTAATCAACTTAATCAATTTTGTTACAACATTCAAAATTATAATACAATATTTATGCATTGTAATTGTTTTTTCTTGTATAAATTAGATGCACTAATTAAAAAATAATGCAATATTTTTTTATATGAAAAGTTGTTTAAATTTACTACTAATGTTTATTAAGTTATTTTCTATAACATGTAACATGAGATACCCAAAAATCACTAAATACGAGTATACCTATATTTTGTACAAATGTTTCCCTGTTAGCTTTTAAAACATTTATTGCATAATTAGCAGAGCAATTTTGAAAAATGTATAATTTTAAATTTCCCAATGTACATTTAAAGAAGTTAGTGAATAAATTAATATTCATTTTGTTACATTTGCAATAAAACAATACACACCTCCTCCTCAGGTTGGAAGGCTTCAGGAGGATTGTCCTGCAGTGCCTGCCACATCTTGTATGCTGCCTGACGTTTGGCTAGCTTCTTAGACTTTCCTGTTCCTACTTCTTTACGCTTCAACAGTGTACACACGATTGTAAACTGGCGTTCATGAGGCAGACCTATATTACAAGATCTGTTTATTACTTTATAAATAAAAATAATTCATCTCAAAATTATGTTATGAAATTGTAATTGTTATCTATTCACAGCCCTTACGTATAAAGATCCAAGTATCATATCCTAAATTGGTAAGACAATGTTTCAATGATAAAATATTTATTAACAAATTAAAATTTCAGTCATTTAAATAACAATTACCTAGATAAATTGGCTGATGTTATCATCAAAGTTACAAAAACGTCTTACTTGACCGCTTATATGGAACGGTCATAGATTAATATTATTTAATAATTGAAATTGTAATAATTAGCAAAAAGGAAAATTTTTGACATAAATCTAAACAAAACAGCTGTTTTTTTTTGCAAAATTAAATTTTTAGAATTACTCCTATTACAAAAACATACAAAAATCAATTAAGCTTGTACAGCACTTTAGTATTGTCAAATATCATTTTTTCCACATATTATTTCCAATACAAGATTAATGATGATAAATAAAACAGCTCAGTTACCTAAATATAAAATGAGATATACTGATTATGGTATAAATAACATATAACTTACGTCTTGTAACATTGTCATCGTTTTCTGCATGGTATGAGGGTGGAGGCCAAAATCTAGACATACACAGCTCTTGCAGCCATCCAACTGGATTGCCCATCAACTTATCATCAAAAGATGTCACTACTGTACCACTACAAAGAATTATATTTTTTAAAGTAAATTTTTTCTCCATCAGGTATGAACTTCTTGAGATCATTATATAGAATGAAACTTTAAAATTGTTATTGAATGGTGTTGTACAATTTTTTCAATATATTTTTTTTATTGCTGACAGGTTAGGGTTGAGATAACAGTCATATCTCAACTGATAGAAAGTGAGATGAAATCTAAGATGGAAGTAGTGACCTAGTTAGTGTTGATTCACATCTTACGGTTTCTACGCAGTAGTATACATGAGACACAAATTTCTTGCTCCACAGCACATCTCCGCTGGTAGGCTAATTAGCCATGACCGAAACCTCCTAAACTATTTAGGGGTGATGGATACAAGGGATAAAAACTAATAGCAGGAATTGAATAGTCAAAGTAGGATTTTACAGTATAAGCTGTATAAAACCATTGTATGTAATTGATTTATTTTTCCATATAATGACTGACTCTATATTGCATCATTAGCAAGAATATATTGCTGGTTAGGTAGAAGAGTGGAAAGATTAAAAACTCATTTTACATAACAATTAGAAAATGAAACAAAATATATGTTTAATTTTGAATATTTTGGGCTGGTTGATTATTCCATTTTAAACAATAAACAGGACTAGGAATGTAGTAGAAAGTATTAAAAGTCCCAGTGATGACACACTAGAGATTTGTGTCCTAGCATGATCCTGTGTAGAAACCATAAATTGCCTCTTACCAGTTTCAAATGCTTACATCATAGGCTGTATCAACACATACCATCAGGCATGACAACAGTAAAGTTAAAAGTAATTATTTCTGATATATGATACTTACGTTTCTGGTACAGTTCCATTAGTTGACTGATCTGCTGGTGTAGCACCAGTCAATTTATCGAGAAGGGCTTTAGCCGCTGAATGCTTTGCTTCCTTCTTTGACCTACCAGTACCCATAGCTAAAAATATGTATAATTTAAATTTTTATTGTCAATCAATGGAATAGATGATTCCATCACACTGGCATCACACTGACAGCCTCACTGGTATAATGGTGTGAATAATCACTTCACAAGCAATTTCCTGGGTCCGATTTCCAATAGAGTGAATCCAGGAAATTAGTTTTTATTTATAATTTATCTCAGCTGAGTGATTGGAGATATCAACTGTGGCTAATAAATCAGTTCATACAAAGCTAAATTGTTTTAGTCTCCGACTGTCCACCATCACTTAAAATCAGGTGAGAATCACAGTCATGCACTACCAGCCTGATAACATAATATAATGCAGAGTGACAATAGTATGATGGTTAAGTACTAACCTAGTAATAGGATCCCTACATTCATACAAAACAACCAAATTATTTCCATACACTAAGAAACATTTGAAATTATGATATCCAACATTTTTCATTAAGAATCAAAATAGATAGAAAATCATGTCATTACATCTTTCAAAATAAATATAGCTTTCTGTAATATTTCATTACAGCTATGGCCACTATTTAAAAATAAGTCCATTTGCATTTTAGATATTTAGATGCTTTTGTAATTACAATGATTATCATATCATCACCACATTTATCAACCCAGTTCAATATTTCTGTTAAATAATTAATTAAATTTAATGCATGATTTATGAATTTTGTTATGAAAACCTAACATTAATAGCATAGCAGTCATATATTGACTTAATAATAATTTACACCATAAAATTTAGTCATACTTAATAAACATATCACTTACCCACTAAGTCAGCAACTGTTACACGATAACGGAAGGTTGGTTCATGTATCATACCCTCTATTTGTACTAGCTCATATTTGGGCACAGTTCCTCTTCTAGCTAATAATTCTTGCAACACAGACACAGGAGTCTTCATTGGCAATGATTCCATTTCCTGTAACGATAGTTACACAACTCTAAAAAAGAAATCATTAATTATGTGAGGTCGTCCCTCACACTGTTATGCAAGGATTCCAAAAGAACTCAAGTCTGGTAGCACCTTTTATATAGTTTTTATTATATTTTAACTAGAACAATTAATTGATCTTACTTACTTATTGCTCTCTCTAAAACTTTTCCAGGTAGTTTATTACAGAAAAATCTTACTCTCTTTGCAGCTTCATCCAATGGTAAACGTTCCAAATTGTTTGGTGGCTTTGGTCTATTTTGATAACGTCTACGAGGTCCATGGGGAGCATGCTCTCCGTCCGGTCCAGCACCATGTACCGGCATACCGTGGACCACTCCAGGGACCCCACCATGAACTATGCCAGGGTGAGGATGCACCACACCACCGTCCATCTTAATAAAATAATTTGGTTATATAGTTTCATAATAACAAAACTAGCTAAGAATTGTCTATTACCTAGCCTTTCCCGTTGAAATGATAAAGTTAAAACAGAAAACATATTTTACAACCTTCAAAGGTTGCTTTTTAATGTTTAAATTACTCATTGCTGACAGGCTAGAGCTTGACTGTGATCACATCTGATGGTAGGTGATGATACACTCTTAGATGGAATTGTGCCAATCTGGTAAGGAGCAATTTACCTCTTACGGTGTCTACACAGCATGATACCGAAACACAAATGTTTGGCGGTTCGTCTTTGCTGGTAGGATGGTAACAAGCCACGTTGGAAGCCTCCAGACTCAAACAAATCAGAAAATGCAATGTGCTAAATTCTCCCTACCGGGGATCGAACCCAGCGCCCCTGCTAGCAAAGCTGCTCCAGCGAGGCCGTCAATTAATTTTCTAATTATATAGATAGAGGAAATATGATTTCATAATAAAAGTTTTATTAAGAAAACCTTTACCGCCGGTCTAAAATTCTGATCTTATTAATGTTTTTATATTTCTTTTATTAATTTCTAATAATTTCTTATTGTTTAGAATAAGATTCTCAATAAAGAGTTCAGAATTTTTTGCCATGTGATTTATTAAAACGACATGGCGCCCGGCCATTACCCTTTACTCTTCTCAAGATGGCTACAGACATGCCGGTACTATTGCTAATATATATTACACCAAAAGTACCATTTTAACTACGACCTTTAAAAGAAAATAACAAATAACCTTGTTAAAGAGATATTAGGAATGAAAATAAACAAATTTTAGGGTTCATGAATTAGAGAATACTGAAACTCACCATTTTATGTAATCTCTCCACAATTGTAATTTCACTATTAACTTAACGGCTGCTAATATTGTCAGATTTGTTATTCTTGAATATATTAGGTAAACAATAAACAATAACGCTTTTGAATACTTAATTCTAAAGATTCAAATTGGCCACCGAGCCACTGCACCACATGCCCAAATGGGAGAATAAGACTTAAGAGTTGCCATTACAAAAATAGATAATTGATGCAATTTATAGAAATAAAAAAGTTTGCCCTACCCGTTATAAGGAGAAATAAGATTATATACAATTATAATTATTTTCTATTTATTCTACGCCGTGTATAATATTTTGGGACAATATAAAAGTTTAAACTAGTTTAAGTTCAAATATAATTATATTACATAATTTTTTTTTTCAGGTGCCATGTCCAGTTAATCATATACGAGAATTGTTTTTATAATGAGATAATAGATTATTTTTTGTTATCCCTAGTATATTTTTTCTTATCTAACACTAAATATAAATAATATTGCTTAATTTTTTAACCACACATATTCATCTGGGTGTATACTAACTAGCCAGACCACATTCCAATTTTGATAAAGTGCGAAACTTACACATAAAATTTTACTTACGAAGAAAATAATGAACCCAACAGATAATAATTGTTGAACGAATCCAATGGGGAAATAGATATCTGAACGCAACTAATCGGTTACACATAGTAATAATTTAAGTAATTTTAAAAGCTCCAGACATCTTCGTAATTGTAAAGATTGTAATTTGAATAATTTTAGCATAAGCAAATTCCATTTTTGTCTATTAGATAAACACTATGTTGATATAGTTATAGTATTACAAGAAAGCGCCATGAAAAGTATTTGTCACGAGGTAGTCAAAAATAAATTGAGGTGGTGTCAGAACAAATTAAGATAAACATGTTGGCTACACATCTCGCAGACAAAAGTCTTGTCAAAAGTCACAGCTTCTTGAAGTCTCTCAATCTAGGACCTTGTGGGTGTTTTCCTAGATATCACTTCTGCATATGATAATGTCCTTCTTCCGGTGCTCAGGCAGAAAATGCAACAGCTGAGTTTTCCTCCGAGGATTGTGCATTTCATATGGAACCTGCTGTCTTGCAGAACCATTTTGGTTAAACACCAAAACACAGCTCTTCCCCCCAGATTAGTCTGGAAAGGTCTCCCTCAAGGCTCTGTCCTCAGTCCTCTACTTTACAGTATTTATTCTTATGATCTCGAATTGTCTGTTTCCAGTTTTTGTAATACCTTACAATATGCTGATGATATTGTCCTCTATCATAGCTCTGCCTGTGTGGAGGAGATATCCTGTCACTTAAATTCTGCTTTGTATTACCTAGGCCGGTGGCTCTCAGACCATGGTCTGTCATTGGCCGTGGCGAAATGCCAAGCAGTGGTTTTTACAAGAAAGAGGTCTATCCCTAACCTCACCCTTTCCTTTGAAGATCAACCTATCAACCTATCTGACAAGACAAAGTTTTTAGGTCTATACCTTGATAAAACTCTGAACGGAATTTATCACACCGATTATTTAATAAAGAAATGTGAGCAAGGAATTAATGTCCTCCGTGCGGTATCCGGAGTATGGTGGCTGTCTCTTATACACATCTGCGATGGGTTTGCTCAGCTGTTGATTGACATTTTTGATGATGTGGGTCTCTGCATCCTCAACGATGGCTCTCCAACACGCAGGGTGCTCCCGGATCAGAATGCCAGATCTGCCATTGACCTCACCCTTTGCTCTCCCAATCTAGCTTCCCAATTACTCTGGAAAGTTCTTCCTTCCTCCCATGGTAGTGACCATTTTCCTATAATTATTTCATTCCCAAACAAAACCTTGTCAATTGCAAATCCTGATCCTTTACTCAAATTTAAACTTAAAAAAGCAAACTGGGAAGCATATTCGGAGTC
>JACTOM010000011.1:1524007-1535703 GCA_015832385.1 Elymnias hypermnestra | reverse complement strand
GAATTCAAATTTAAAACATTACGATCGAAAAAGATGGTAAAAAGTACCAGGTTTAAAACTGCATCAATAGTTTTTGTTCAATCTAGCAATAATATTTCGGTAGGGGCCATCGAAACCTAAACTCTAAGGTGGGCCAATAGATGTGTTCAGAAGAGTATATATCATACATTTTTTGGTATATTAACTTTATGTAATTGATTATGTCAGAGGGAGCTAAGTAGATGAGACCCAATTCTGACACTCAATGGTCCTTGATGTACACAGCGTCCATTGACAGAAAAATAAATTCGGTTTATTATTGCAGAATATCGGCGATTGACGAAAGTAACCCTTTGTTTAGATTAAATAATTAAAATGACTGGTCTTGTAGCATCATGAGGCTATCATCATATAACTTACGAAACCAAAACAAACTTGTTATAAATTCTAGTCGGCTACATAAGATTAACAACTCATCTAAGGGTAACTGTATACATTTGTATAATAAACTCCCACAAGACGTTCTAGAGATGTCAATTAATATATTCAAAGTCTTTGTTAAAAGAAAGTTGATAGAAAAATCGTATTATAAGTTGCAAGATTACTTAGACGATAGAAACGCGTGGGAGTGAACGAATTGCTCTAATTTTTTTTTTAATCTAGAGAATATTAGGGACTTTTGTCCACAAGACACGTCAGCCCCATCGTAACTTAACTTTACTATAAATCACTGATAACCCGCTACTATCATGTTGTAAAATTGTACAGCTACTTCTGACGCTGGACTACTCAGAATGCTCTGCAGTAGGCCAACATCAAAACAATTTAGACCATAGCGGTTTATTAGCGATTGTCTTTCGATCATTGTTCTGATGCACTTCAAGAGAAGATGCTGTACGTCTTCTTATTGATCGCATAGAATGCAGTTCTTGCTCTAATTTGAATTAAAATATATTAAACTAATATGATATTGTAATGATGATGGTAAAAAAAACCCGACTGAGTTTCTTGTGGGTTCTTCGCGGATCAGGGCGCGAAGGAACCCTCGTAACTTTAGATTTTAAGCCGTTGTTGAGTACCATCATCAGACGTATATTAGAATCAGAGTATGGGAAAAAATATAATTTGACGAATTTCAAAAGTGCTGTAATATGCTTACTTATTAAAGATATTTTTGATTTTGATTTTATATTAAAACACTCGTACATATTAATGCGCTAGAATCGTATAATGGTAGATATCATATTTTTTACAATGTCAGTATCAAAGCAGGTGTTTTCCATTTAACTACAGAAGAATACTACACACGCCTACACTAATTTTTAGATTTGATATTCAGAAATTTAATTTTTTTTTTCGCTAAAGGTCTGTAAATACAGCTATCAATAATTACAGGTAGTCATTATATTTTTTAACTTATTTCCAACCTCTTGTCGAATTGAACTAAAATGATCAAATACATAGTTGCGGCTGCAAGCATCTGAAATTATAAAAAAAGCTGATTATAACTATTCAAATATAATTTTTTTATATTATCTTAATTCAATTGTTAATGGAAAAAACCATATATTTTGATATTGAATTATTGTAATCTCATCATAAAATTTTTACTAAATAAGTATTGCGTACTTATAGGAATCAAATTTTAAAAATTTTCACTTGTTTAATCACCGAAAAATTTAGATACATTTTGTGAGGACTATTACTAATAGTTAATAATGCATAACGTGTATGAAATTTTGTCTCACAATTTCTAAGGAAACGGGGAAATTGCAAATCTCGTTATATCATTTTGAGATAAATAAAACCGTAAATATCATCAAAACATTTGTATAAACTTACATTATACATAAGTGTAGCGTCAAGAGGAAAATACTCGTATACGGTCATTTCAATTTTTTGGTAAGACATCAGTGACGAAAAATGTTGTATCTGAAAATTTTACATTTAATTTATTCAATAAAAACTTATTCCGAATATCGCTTTTCCTAAATAAATGCTATATAAATTTAATCAAAACTTAATATAATACAAGGAAAGCTTTAATAGTAAAACTGTTGAATTATTAATAATTTCCTACGTCACATTAGATTGAAATGAAATTATTAAAATATCTTTAATATTTTATTAGATTTTGATTAAGAAATTTTGTTTTAATGTTGCATAGTAATAATATCTGAATTAGCTAAAAATGTAAAGCTCAAATAAATTCTCTCTATGATTTTTAAACAAAGTTTCAGACTAGATTGATTACGATGAATAAATTACCTCCAGTAAACATCTTAAATCGTGGTTTTCTGTTGGTATATTTTGTAGATTTTGTGCAATCTTCAATGCCTAAAAGTATATAAGTAAATTTATATTTACAAGTTACTTGTATATATATATACGTATGGACAATTTATGATCCTTAAAAATATAGTATCCATACCTCAAGTTTAAGTAATTTTCCAGCATGTGAGAGTAAATATATTTTGAAAACTTGATATACAATCCAAACAGTGCAGTTGATTATTTCGTGTGGCGTGAGACTTTTGTCAACTACCAAACCATGATAAATAATGTGGGCCTCACTTATTATTGAGTGAAAACTTTGTATTGTAGTAACAAGAATAGGTCCTTGGAATGTTTCATTTATGTATATTTTTATCTCAAAAGCTTTCACGTAAGCTAACTCTATCTGTCGCAAGGTGACAGATTTATTATTCGAGAAAAATTGCCTGGATTTCACTTTGACTATTTCATCTGAATTTTGTTTATCTCGCACTAGTTCTAAGCAGTTTTCGTTTATATTAGATAATAGTGCAACTACCATCATAACAAGTATGTAGTACAACGCCAGTGTTACAAATTGTATAGTTTGAGGTAAATTAAAAGTCAATGCGACGAGAATCATTTTCCACAAACTATTGCCTCGAGTAAAGTTGATAATAATTTGTACTAGTAAAACTGTAAACAAGCCACCCATGGCAATAATATTAACTTGAAAACGGAGATAGGAAAGAATCTGTTGATTTCTTTTAGCTGCTGGCATTTCGTACCACGTCCCAATAATTGTATTTAAAATATTTACATAATATTCACGATTGAGAAAAGCACAAATGTAGGCAATCGTACAAAAAGCAATTAATGTGACTAGTTCCAGTACATAATTTATTTGCGTCAGTAATGCTTCGGTCATTGAATCACTCTCACTGGACATAAACACTTCTTGTATATGCAAAGCTAAAAAGGTTATTATAACTAGCAATATAGTGATTCCACATAATGAATTAACGTAAATCGAATTACAAACAATTATAAATTTATTTATACTATTACAGAAAGCCAATCTGTAAGGAAACAATCCAAATAATGATGCAACAATATAAATAGGCTTTATAATATTTTGTATAAGTAAAGTTCTGTTTGCCTGTGGCTTTTGATATAAATTTTCATTGGGATATACTCGTGGGTTAAACATGTTGCTATGAAATATATATTTTCAACCACGTCTGTACTCTCTCGATTGCCACTTTCATGTATGCTAACGTAACGCAACACAGTTTAAAATGTCATTAAGTGTTAATTCTGCAACTACCTACATTAGGATGGTGTCATCCTTTTAAAAGCACTCTTTATATAATAAAATATTCAGGTATTAGCTGTAAATAAAGCCGCAATATCATAATTAAGTTTTTATCGTGATGTTTTTCCATAGTTCATCGTCGTATGTCTCGATGTAGCGTGATTTCCTTTTAATGTCCATGCATTACATAGTACTGTTATTGGTACGTTATGAGTAATAATTGTATGGTAAAAACAGAAAAGCTTCTAGCGTTATCTAAGTTTTATATTTAAATAACCACGCATTGCTTTTCAAAATAATATTTTGAAGTGAAACTTCTTTTGGCGCATGAGGGTACATTTTTTACGGATGAAACGCGTGATTAGCGTCACGAAGATGTGTAGCGTTTTTTTACGCTAATTCGTTTGAAGGTTAGGTAGTTTTAATATTTACAAATAACATGTGGCATTTTAATTTGCCGCTCGTCGTTAAATAATTGAATATACTATTTTTCGTAATATAAAAATATTTCATATCTTCTCTTTTCCAAATTTTAAAATCAAAAACAAAATTTAACTAATATTATTGACAATTAAATTCAATAACTAACATATCTTCCTTTTTCCCACCCTCTAAGTCTCGGAAATCTAAAGTTTTAGAATTGTATAAATGTAAACAAGACTTTAAAATTAGTTTGCCAAAAAAGATTTACTTCTGACATGTAATAAAAGCCGCATATCCAACTCTAAAAATATTCGCAATATAGTAGAAATTTAAATGACTTTATAGTCTGATATATAAATGGAAGCTCTATACAATATTTAGGACGTAGTTTTTAACAATGTCTTTTTGAATTAATAAAATTTTCAATCGTAAATTAAAAAATATTATTGTATTCATCCACACCAGTTCAAATATTTTTATGAAACTTATAGTGGACTAATTTTAATACAGTTTTATTTATAATATAATAGGGGTAAATTGTACACCTCCATCTATTGAACTAACTTAAAATGTTTAAAGGCTTCTTTCTATGTAATAAGTTTAAAAAATTCGTGTTAAATGGGGCAGGAATTTTTTTGTACGAGTTATTATATATTTTATTTTTTAAATTCTTGTAAAAGAAACCAAGCTCACTTTCGTTGTCATTATGCAGTAACCCAATAATTTTGTACTGAGTACTAAAAAAGAATTTTCCAGTTCTGTCATATCTGTCATGACAGTCAAATCATAATTTTTTAAATAAAAATAATATAAATATATAAAAAAATGATATAACAAGAAATAAAATAAAAAAGAAAAATGATTTCGATTTCTAAATTTCTTTCGTCGAAACTATTTATAAGTCGTATTGTAACATTTAAAACGACGAGGCTTTTAGGTGTTCCCAGTCTCTTTAACGGTCACTTGAAACGTGATTACAGCACTTGTCCTGCTGGTATGAAAGTAACTGTTTGTGGAGCTGCTGGATGTACAGGTAAAGGAAAGAATTATTATCTTCTAATATATAAAAGATCTCAAGTCCTGTAGTGTTCGTACTATTCCAATACAGCTTGACCGATTTCAATGATTCTTTTTGTATCTTCATCGAGTATTTTTCACTCTCCTCGTCGCTTCAAGCAATGGACGTCCACTCCTGGACATAGGTCTCACGTAAAGACCTCAACAAGGCCCGATCTTGCACCGCGTGGCTCCAGCAGCTACTGGCGTCCCTCTATATATCATCGGTCCACCTTGTGGAGTGTCTGCCTACCCTGCGAGGTCGCAATTCCAGCACCTTCGGCCCCAAATGTCCATCGGTCCTTCGGACTATGTGCCCCGCCCATTGCCACTTCAGGTTCGCGATTCGTAGAGCTCTGTCACTCTCCAACCCCTACTCTAATTTGTAATCGTAGCACGAAGTCATCTAGTAAATAATATAGTAATGAAATTCACTTTGAAAACGTCAAATGTAGTCAATCAGTTCAGTGCGATGCTTTTTAGAACTAAAAGAGATAATTGCCTCTTAAATTACCATCAGGCGTGATCACAGTCAAGCTAATCTGGCAGCAATAAATAAAAACAAATTGATACACAATAAATACTGCTGAAGACTATTCTAAAGATCAGCGTAAAATATACAGTTACAACGATCCAGTTTGGCCCTGGTCTGACAAAAACCTACCAGAGATATTCGGTCTTTTACATTTCCTAAGACATTTGTCGTCTAAGTGGTCTCTTAAATTAAATGATTTGTCACCTAGTTTCCGTTTTCATGAAGATTTTGAATTCAGTTAAAACTTCTTTTGAACATATTCTCAAACAGAAGCTTCGTGTACGGTCTTATTTATATCAATTTCGTAATTCCTAATTAATTATCTAAATGGATAATTTCAATAAAAGATAAAATATGTAGATCAATCTGCTAATAAACTTTACAGGCCAACCTTTAGCTTTATTATTGAAGCAATGTCCCTTGTTAGACGAGATAGCTCTCTATGACATTTGCGCAACTTGCGGCTACGGTATGGAATTAAGTCATGTTGACACGAAGTGCAAAGTGTCTTCATTTTCCGGTCGTCACATGCTTTGTGATGCTCTTAAGGTAAGATCAAAATGAATTATATATATACCGGGTGCTTCAAAAAAATGTATACACACTTTAAACTGTTGTAGTTTTGCCGCTCTACAAGGCTAATGTTATATCTCTTCGCCAGGTGCCAGCATAATCGTCCCTCTATGTTATATTATCAGTTGCAATTTGTAATATTAACATGGGGGACGTACGTTTGAGTTTTGAAGAACGTAAGCAGGTTATTAAGTGGTACTGGAAGTTTGAGAATGTAAATGAAGTTCAAAGACAGTGGAGAAGGGAGTATGATACAGAACCACCTTCAAGATTAACAATTATACGCATACGAGACAAATTCGAAGTTCATGGAAAAGTGTGTGTTGTGCATAAAGGTCATTCAGGTCAGCCTCGAACAGCTACAAGTGATGAGTCATCAACGGCAGTCTTGTAACTGTTTCAACGCTCTCCTAACAAATCTTCAAGGCAAGGGGCACGTGAAAGTGATGTAAGTGCTAGCAGCGTGCTACGCATTCTGAAGAGAGGCAAGTATCGTGTTTACATTCCAAGGCTGGTGCAACAGCTAAATGACGACGATCCAGATCGAAGGTTGCAATTTTGTGAATGGATTCAGGAGATGGTGATACGTGAACCGGGATTTATGGGTAGCATCATTTGGTCGGATGAAGCCCAATTCAAACTTAATGGAACTGTCAATAGGCACAATTGTGTTTACTGGGGTGAAGAAAATCCTCACATTACAATTGAAAAAGCTGTAAATTTGCCTGGTGTAAATGTGTGGTGCGGTTTGTCTTCAAGGGGACTCATTGGACCTTTTCGATTTGAAGGCACTGTAACTGGTATTAATTACCTAACAATGCTTGCTGATTCCATATTTCCTGCCATTCGTGCATTATACGGTAATGATGATTTTTATTTTCAACAAGATGGTGCTCCGCCGCACTATCACAGGGACGTACGAGCTTACCTGGATCAAAATTTGTCGGGCCATTGGATAGGACGCAGGAGTCCAATCGAGTTTCCAGCACGCTCTCCAGACCTTACACCACTGGATGCACACTTACACACTGGGGCACAGTAAAAGATGAGGTGTACAAACGTAAACCACGTAACCTTTGGACATTCTACGACATTCTTTGGAATGAGATTCAAGCAGTGTGTAGAGAAATCTCATTGGACGTTTTGATACGATGTACAGAATCTGTGGTGACTCGTACTCAGAATTGTATTGATGCTGCAGGTCTCCAATTTGAACAGTATTAACATTTGTTATTTATGTTTCATTTACATTGGACTTTCAGCTTTCTATTTTCCTGAAATATAACTTTGTAGAACGGTAAATAATTTTTTTATGGAAGTTCAAAGTGTGTATACATTTTTTTGAAGCACCCGGTATATATATATATATATTTATATATATATATATATATATATATATAATTTATTTTGCTTGCTTTCTCATATAATAGCTTAATATCTAATTTATAATGTTTTATCTTTAATATTAAATAGGAAGAAGAAGGACAGTATACAAATATGTGTACTGAATATTCCAGAAGAACATTCTGGAATACATATAGTTTTTTTCTATCGACATGAGAATAAAATGCTACATTTCATACAGAATAAATATGGCCATCGCTATACTACCACATTATATTATAACGTTATTTTCTTTAGATTGACAATTTTAAATTCGTTACTTCTTTTGAATGGAATATCCGATGTTAATTATATTAAAACAGAATTTTACAGATATTAAAACGGTATTAATAAAAATGTAATTTCACATAACTAGGATTAATACAGAGGTATGAATAATATGGTTTGAGTATTGTCGGCACTAATATTAACACTTCAAATGTGAAAAAGTAGTTATAGAGTTATAACTAGACTAGTTGGGCATATATATCACGGACTTTTGTTCTATAATATTGTAGAACATTATTTGTTCTATCATCAATAGTTTCCATGCATGCGATGTCTGATATTTTGTGAATAATTTTTTTACACCTTGGATTTCATTAAAGCATTTTTGTTAGAGATCCCTATTTATTTGAGAAAATAATATGCCTATGTCACTTAGTGAAAATGCAGCTCTCTAATGGTGAAAAAACTACTGAAATCGGTCGCGTGGAAGTTTGTCGCGCCTGCTTTTTTCTATTACTGACAGTCTCCTGTACTCAAAGGTTGCTATGTTCAGAGATTACTTTGGAATTAGGTCGCTTTATGCATATTATAGTAAGAAACTATGATATATGTTTTTCTGTAATTTACTTTTAAATTAGAAGAATATGGTGAAAATTGCACATGTGAAGTCTAGATTGCGAAAGAAAGGACTTTGCTAAATTTCATATCAAAAGCGAATATTTTATGAAGATCGTTATTTGGGAGTGAGTTTAGTGATCTAAAACCATTATCACCCTATCGTATGATGCTCATTTGAGGGAAAGCGGTTAGATGGTTTCAAATTCTATAGAAGACAAAGGTATAACTGTTTTTGTGTCATATATTTATTTGTTTTTTTTTCAATCAGGGTGCAAAAGTCGTTGTAATAGTTGCAAGAAATAAGTGCGATACCTTCGAAGACAGCGCACCCGTTATTACAGAAATTGCCTTACAAATCTGCAACACTTGTCCCTCGGTAATGGTGTCATGTTTTGTCAATGTAGATTTAGAACATTTTTTATTTATACATCCTAAAGAAGTAGGCATAGAGCAAAATTTTATCAATAAAACTACATAATAACAAGTGTATTCTTGTCTTCATATATCATTAGAATACAAAATATCTGCATAACGTTTAAGATACTTGCAGTATTGTCACTCTCTACTAGTACATCTCTACATTAAATAATGCTAAGTTTAAACGTTTCTGTATTGCTTATATTCGCCTTCAATTTATGGAAAATTTCAGTACATGGTTTTAGTAGAAGTTTGTCTTGTAAGAAATTCAGTAATACCTTTCTCCTTTTGTATTTCACCCTCTCTTACAATATTGAAGAGAATATCAGAGGCAAACTTCTCGCTTCAGTCAAATTCCTTAAGTAAGATGATAGTTCCAAAAATAAGTAAGTTAATAAAGTCTTCTCTCTGCTTAGGAACGATTTCTTTTTATCAGGCATTCACAATAGTAGCAACTGAACCTGTAGAGAGCATGGTCCCAATAGTAAGCGAGATACAGCGATTGCGCGCAGTATACAATCCGCGCAAACTCTTGGGATGCGTTGAATTGAACTGTGTCCGAGCGAATACCGTGCTTGCCGACTTCCTTCACGTTCCACCGGAGTCGGTCCGGGTCCCTGTGATCGGTGGGGCAACACCTCAGACCATGGTTCCAGTACTTTCTGCTGCTGTTCACCCGTGCACTATGTCCCAGGAACAGGTATTTTTAGATCACATCATTAATTTACACTTTTTTTCGCTGGGATATACTTTTTAGCAGAAATCCCGACCCTGGGTCTGGAGTGTGGGAATCGGCGAGGGAGGAGTCCTCGCAATACCTAATAAAACACAGCGGAACCCTCTTCATCCCCGAATGAAGCACCAGGTGTTTAATTATCGCTTTCATCCCTAGTGCCTCGGATAAGTCCGACTGAGGATTCACGGACTCGAGAGGAGGTGTACAAAAACACGCTGCCTAGTACCCCGCCTTCTTCGGACACATAACAGCTAAAATACTGACGCTCCAACAATTTTCGTCAAACTTTGTTGTCAATGTTTGCGTCTTAAACAAATCATAATACTTTACGTCTTTACAAATTTCGAAATATTTTGATTTAGATATGACTTTATATCGAAACTTTAGAAACGGTCTTGGAGACAAAATTTCACTCCCGCTTTAATTAAGTAATCGGTACAAAAAGTAACGTTTATTAGTCTCCTGGGTTCGGTAATCTCAACACTGATATTTGTCTGTTCAGGTGTAGATATAAGACCGACAGATTTAGTATAGTATCTTATTTCCTTTATTCCACGGATAAAATAATATTTGGTGTGAGATTTACACCACCCGATAGAAATGAAAAGTTCATCACTGCAAGCTTAAACATAGGATACAATATATATTTTAGTTCTATAGTAATAAAATAATAACATTTATTAGCTATATTCGACTTACCAGCGTAGGTAGGTAGATCCCGTGGAATTATGGAAAAATTCATTGTTTATCGTGTCGAATAGTCAATATAAACATTCTCGAATCCACCTGAAGACACACAAAAAGTTTGATAAAATCGGTTCAGCCGTTTAGGAGTTCTAGAATTGTATATAAAGATATAATTATGTCTATAATGTATTATCAGTAATGTTATATTAAATACTGTACTTTGGGGGTGGAATTTCCTAAAATTTACTTCCCATTAGTTAGTTACTTTAGTTCCCATTATGTCAAAAAACAAATTTCTAACCAAGATTTACATACCATAAAAGATATAATAATAATAATAATAATAATCTGCAGGAATTGCTAGAGATCACCACTGACTTTAGCAATTCCATCAGGATGGAGATGGGAGTGGATAAGTGTGCGGTCCTTCATGTGGAGAGGGGACAGGTATCTCATTCGGCCGAGATCAACCTCGAGCCGACTCAGCTCAAGACTCTCTCCGAGGCTGAAACATACCGGTATCTGGGCATGTCCCAATGTATAGGGTTGAAAGAAGCAGACATGAAGCAGTCAGTTTGTGAGGTATTTTATGGGCGCCTGACAAAAATTCTTAAGAGTTATTTGTCGGGAGCTAATAAAATCCGAGCGTATAACGGCTGGGTCATGCCTGTTCTCTTGTACACCTTTGGCATACTCAGATGGACTCAGACCGAGCTTGACGCCTTGGACAGACGAGTCCGCACGACTATGACTTTCCATCGCATGCATCACCCGAAGTCCTCCGTTATGAGGCTGTATATACCCCGGAAATGTGGTGGTCGAGGCCTACTTAGTGCTAAGACCATGCATAACCGGGAGATATCCAGCCTCAGAACGTATTTTGAGACGAAGAGGGAAAGCCCGATGCATCTGGAAGTCATAGAATGTGATAAAGGGCTCACTCCCCTATCCTTGGCTAACGAGAATTGGCAGAGACCGGCGGTGCTAAGCACCTCTGACAGGGAGGCCGTATGGAAGGGGAAGGAAATGCATGGACGGTTTTTCAAGGCTCTACACGAGCCTCACGTAAACTGGAAAGCCTCCGTGCAATGGCTGCGCTTCGGGGACCTCTTTGGGGAAACCGAAGGATTTGTCTGTGCGATACAGGATCAGGTGGTCAAGACGAGGAACTATCGAAAGTACATTCTGAAGGATGGCACTCACGACATATGTCGAGCTTGTCGCCATCCCGGCGAGTCACTCAGACATGTGCTTTCGGGATGTTCCGCGCTTGCCAACACTGAGTATCTCCACAGACATAATCAAGCGGCCAAAATCCTTCATCAAGAGCTCGCCCTGATGTACGGTCTTCTTGATGAGAGACTGCCGTATTATAGGTACCAGCCGGTGCCAGTACTCGAACGCGACGGTGTCCGACTCTATTGGGACCGGTCCATTATCACGGACAGGACCATACTGGCCAACAAGCCTGATATCGTGATAATGGACCGGGC